>JAANSM010002867.1:0-14046 GCA_036850725.1 Orchesella villosa | reverse complement strand
CGGCAAAAAACTCAACTCAGCCACATTTTAATCTGAGCAATCTTACGCTCGTAAACAATTAAAACTCCATACGCCAAAATATAACGTAGTAATCACGCATTTCCATTGTAATTTACCTTATGAAAACTTGTGGTGAAAATTGCGTGATGTAAATACCAGATGAAGAACAAGCACGTGCGAATGGTATTATACATACTTCCGTTAAATGTGGAAATACATTTTAGCTGTTGGTACGTTCATTAGTTCATTTCTAGAGTTATTTCCCCCCCGTAACTACACATTTATTCATAACACTAAGGATTCCTAGAAACAATCAATCAATAATGGAAATTGCTTACCTTTACAAATTCTGGGAGGATCTTGAAGAAGTTGCAGGCGATTCATAAAGTTGTCTATCTAAGTTTGATGGGATGGTTACTAACTTTTGAAATAGATCAATGAGGAGCCTTTGATGCAGTGTATTTCCACGAACGAGTGGTTTACGAAGAAATCTATTTTAGGAAGTATATATATGATAGATATGAATGTATGAATCCTTCCTATTTAGTTCCAGCGTCAGTATCCACGCAGTAATTATAGTATCCGTCAGTTTATTGCTTTTTCACTTGCGGACTTCAGTTCAGAAGTTTTAAAACTAATTTTGCTATGCCATTAAAAGTAATTCTTGACTAGCAAGTATAATAAGTGGTACAGACGATCGCAAATTACAAGAAATTTGTCTGGTCCACGCGCTCACGAACTTGAGTCAGAAGGCTTGACATGATCTCCGTTAATAGTCCGTAAGTTCCCATGAGAGAGTGAAAGGAGTCTCCACGCTTGCTGAGAAGTAATTAAACAAGCAGTCTGTATGCATTCGTTAGACATGTGTAATATGATATGGTGAGGATTTAAACCAAATGCAAAATCAGTTGGTTAAGCCGTTGAAGGAATATTTTTTTACGTTTCATGTTTATTTATTTATTATTAAATTTTTCCAGAGTTCCAGGATGAGCTTGCAGTAATGATACATTAATATTTTTGTAAGGTCTTATGATTCTATTATTATCATGAAGTAGTGACATCGATTATGTATTTAGATAGTAAATAGTACATTACATCATGTACTTTTATTTAGGTAGTTATGCCAGAAACAGGAAAAAATTTAATCATTCTAATTATTTTTCTTTTTTTAACCAACAAGGAGAATGCATATATAGTATGGTTGAGGAAATTGCAGGAATAAATAATTACAAGAGTTTAGGAGTCATTTTTTAAAATTTAACTCGTCGATTTCTGTTGCATCTCTGCCTATTGATTTTCCTCACAGTTGAGACTGTCGAGTCACGAAGCAAACTACCCTCTCTGTTGTATTTTCTATTTTTTATACATATGTATTTAATATGGCGCTTTGTTTCTCTCATCCAGCGCAACATTACCTCATTGTAAAAATTACGTTATAATATATTCGTAGTACATTTTTTTCACTCGCCTTTCCCTTCAAGATTATGTATCTAAAACGTCATATTGCTGGACTATGTCTACAGGCTTAGTATATAATATACAAGTTAGTTGTCAATGTAACACATTACTAAACAGCAAAAAACTATTATTAGATTGCACATTCGTGAAATACTACATAGAGTAGACCACATAAGTAACATAACATATATATTTATTTATATAGCATGACTTACAGATAATAATTATGGATAATTCCAATGCATTATTAAAGTTAAATTAAATACATTCTAATATATGGAACACCTGGGGTTTCTTTAGTATGTGTAAAGGTCTTCTTGTCAACAAACACCTTGGATTGGAGAGGAGCCATCTGTAAATCTGTTATTTATCATTGTTTTTTTTACCTTGTTAAACATTTTCCATGATTATGTTTTCAATCTCTCAAATTCATTTAACTTTTTTTTATAGCCGGTAAAAGTCATAGTTATCATATCACTCATTCAACTTATGTAGAAGTGTGGTGACACACCATTACTTTGTATAAATTTTTCACCACATCATCATCATAATATTCGTATCAATCATAAGCTTTTCACTTCATTACACAAGCCATCAATAAATCTAACCTAGATATATTACAAATCATCGCGTTGTGTTTAACCTTTCACAGAATGTATGTACTTAAGTTACCATATAACCGCCTAGGTTACTTTAAGATGATAGATGTTCATAGAAACTATTAATTAGAGAATTGTCGTATAACTTATGTCTAAAAATATAGGAATAGAAACAACACAAAAGAATAAAAATAAATGTATGATACTGTAGTGCTAAATTGGAATAAGTAATACTTACATATTTGTGCTACACTGTGTTTGTGTGAACATTTCGTTGAAGTTATTCGGTAAATACTTTTTTTTGTTCTGTACAAATGTTTTTATGGGTGTGTCACAATTTGAAGATTGTCGTCAGTGGATTTTCTGCAGTGTTTTCTGTTTACTTCGTATTTTTCGTATCTGAATTACATTTTTTATAGAATCGATTTACTCGTGTTGGTTATTTTTTTTGTAGACGAATCGTAAAATTTAAGACTCTGTTGCGCAGTTTGATGTCGGTTTTATTATCAAGATATACAAATGTTCAATAATACGTTACTAATAACCTTGCTTTTATAAATACTGTTTCACAGTCATTCAGAATTGAGTTAAAAAAATGCATCATCATCATACTTTTGACACAGGCTCATGCTCATTTTTCAAGTAGTCGCTAGACAAGTGTAGTTTCTAAAATTTCCCAAACAAAACCCCGATCCTTAATTAAAGCCAACTATTAGCGTTGCGTAGCATTTTGACTTTTAAGTATTGCAATTGAGTGTTGAGATGCAGACAACACCTGGGGCTCTTGGCTTTGAATCATCTCAACATTCAATATCACTGAAAAATAACTTTTTTTGCCAAAATACCAGAGAATATATATTAAAAATATCCTTTTCATAATTACATGCCACATATTCAACACTAAATAACTGCAAGTATTCTTGTATTGATTAAGTGCTCCTTATTACAAAATTTAACGTTAGGCAAGACAAATGTTTAACCACTACTCCAAATATGGAAAAACGGAGTAAAGTTGTCGTTGTCTGAGTTCTCGTTTCATTTGTAAGTTTCAGTTATGTTTTGAAAAGTACATAATAAATTTTTTAATAGATAATACTAAACGTTGAAAAATGTATCTACCTGCTGGAACTGGATGCAATAATATATATGTTTATGTACGGGCTATCCTTTCCTAGCTGCAGTATTCCTACGCTTTCAAAAATTATAGTTATGTATGTATATATATTTATATATGCCCTAACAGTATTCGTTAAAACGCACCCTATTGAATAGATCTTTTATAACGTTTACAATACTTAAATGTAATCAGTCAAGGGGTACTCGAGATGCTCATGTTTACTTACTACTGCTATCCATTTCCATAATGTTTATGGTTCGTAACTTGCAATAATCAATAATTGCGCACATATGTAGAGATGAATAAAATCGTTCTTTATAGATGTCTGCCCTAGCTATCTATTCGTTTCCCTTACCTTAATACTGAAGAAGTACATTTGGAACCGAAAACAACTTTACACAGAGTATTAAAATCTTTGACCTCATGCAATGTAACAGCTATTTCAAAATATTATTACATTTATAGATATTAAATGATTACCTTAGTTATTTCAAACTTACTGAATTTAAAAGCCATCTCGCAATTTTCTTGAGGGTATATTTAAATTATCGTTGTGAATGTACTTAATGTGTATTACCTCAGACATGTAATTCAATATATATGTAATATTAAATTAACTTTATCTGTTGTAATATGTATCTGGGTAACTGACTTTTGAAGGTATATAAGGGTTTCTATCACGCATCAACAATCTATTCGCAGCTAACCTATTCACATTTTCAACAACCATTTTTAGATTATTCACAGCCATTCACAGAATACTTTTTCTCTCTATTAAAACCTGTGATGAAGATGACGCCAGTATATATATATATATTATGTATGATTGAAATTTGAAAATATTATCCTCATGAATATAAAGATTATATAGCACCTTATAGTTTATTCTATATTATATATCGTATATCCACATCCACATACATCAAGCATTTTCCGTAGCTTCGATTGTTCTTATGCATATTTTTTTAGTTCACCTCGTCTCTTTATAAGAGGTTGAAGTTGTACATGTATCACTGTGAAATTTATACTTTTAACCACAAATGCTTCCTATTGTTATCCAATCTATGTTATTGTTATTATTAAAATTAGCCGTACTTGGACTTAAGTCTATTTAACTGTAAATGTAGAGTCTCGTATTGTGCCATTTGAAAGTTTCAAGTACATATTGTAATCCCAATGTTTCCTTCTTCCCATTTTGGAAATGGATGCAGGTGAAAGTCTGCATACAAGTTCTTATTTTTAACAGCCCAGCAGTCAATAAATAATAAGGAAGTTGAATTTGATAGAAGGTGATGTTTTTTTACATTATGTCATGTTCTATATAACCCAATAACAAAGACTTTTATGAACGTTGATGTAATATGTATCCACCCACATATCACAAGTATTAAAACCCATTATGTAGTGTTCACTGTTTATAAGTTGGATTCTATTCTTAAGTACGCATAATTCAATTAGTTGTTATAGGAGACTTTCCCAAAATGTAAACTATTTTGACAAGTTTAGTAGTAACAGTAACGTACCTAAATAAAAATTACAGTTTCATTTAAACAGGGATTATAGTACAACCTTATTGAAATGGCCTGCCTAATAGCTCTCCATAAATAGTGTGTAACGGACGCCTATATATATAATGTATGATGTAGGTAAGAAATCACCTTAACGTAGCTTAACATAATTAGAAACAATTTAACATCTGCTGCGTCTGAATTTCTATATGAATGTTTAGTCAAGTTCAGTAAGCTGCCTTACCCAGTGTGTAACATGCAAATGCGTTGGTGTATAAACTACCTGCATTGCATAGCTTTAAGGTTTTAATAAATTAGATTATAAATTCGGTTATAGCCACTTTTTTTATAAAACTAAAACGTAGAACTTGCACCGTAAGTGTATAATATTCTAATTTGGGGAGTAATCATTATATATTTCTCTTAGTGAAAACCTACAAGAGTTTACGTAGATTATTTAAGATATTATTTAATATGAGAAAAAAGTCCATTTTTATCTTGTCGCCTTTATAATCGTTTTAGCTGTGGTTGGGATTAGCATACTTTTACACCTTAGCAACTGACGCATGACGGAACTAAAAATTCAATTCGTTGTGCAATTTAAAATAGTCCTTGTGACCAATTGGGCTTTGATTAATGTAAAGTACAATAGTGGAGTTGGCAGCTGGTGATCCTCAGATGCCGAGCATCAGCAGCTACCAACTCGTCCATAATGAGTCATAAATACGAAAAGTAAACTTCATTTTATAAAAAAGACGTTTAGTTTCTCAAGGAATACTAAATTGGTCTGTTGTAACTCCTGTCTGTATTATCATAAGAATTGACTTGCTTTTCATTAAAAGGGCATGGGAAACTTTGGTTATCACAAACTGCATTATTGTATACCTTCTATTCTGTTACACAACCCGTTCTGTTTAAAAGATTGTCAAGATCTCATTTTCTCCCAGTGGAATATACATTAATGACACTATAAGCCAGTCGCCAGTGGTCCATTATAGAAGCGTTTAAAAAAATGTGAAGAACAATTAATTGATTTGTTTGCTGCAGTATTTTCCAAGTTGTAAATGGTCCAAATAGACACTACAACTACACAAGCTTCAAACACAAATAAAAGAACAATAGATCCAATACATACATACATAAATTTTATTATCTCCATAAAATCCAAGGGAAATGACAACCAAGTCTTGAACTTCAAAGACGAAGTTTAGTTGTTCCCAATTCTTAAGTGTCAAACTCTGTACTCTGGTCCATATGACCTTGTTCTCGCCACGAGCAACCCATTGTCAAGTATCTCTACTTCAATACAGATGTATTTGGTTCACCACAAAAAAAACGTGCTACATTCTGCTTCCGTCTCTTCCACTCTCATCTCAACTAATACCAAACTTAGCTCCCACCAGCCCCGCTAAGTTGTCACAACTAAACTCTGTAAGTTGCCAAAGACTGTAAAACGTTCTTTGATTGAAAAACTTGTGGGCAGTCCCCTCGTCAAACACACAAGTCATACACAAACAGGAAAGAAAATTAAGGAAGACAATAGGATCGCTAATAGCCTCTTCTTTTAAGACAATGCAAAAATAGGGGTTATGAATGACGCACTTGAACCTTTCACAAAAGTATATAGCAGGAACAACGTCATAGTTTTTCATTGCATAAGAAAGAGAAAGGGCGTGTAGCTGAGCTGATGAGGTAAGCTTAGCAAGTTATATATATATGTAAACATGTACTGCACTTGAACCTTTCACAAAAGTATATAGCAGGAACAACGTCATAGTTTTTCATTGCATAAGAAAGAGAAAGGGCGTGTAGCTGAGCTGATGAGGTAAGCTTAGCAAGTTATATATATGTAAACATATACATATTTAGAGAGAAGGAGAGTTATTGTATTCCAACTCATATTCAGGACCCACCATCCATGTACTGTTGTTCTGTGTGAATTCTATTAATCCTCAGAGGATTTCCTCTGATAATTTTGGATTTAGGTTTTATTTCTAGAAATCCCTCGTCAATTACAAACACGAGAAAAAAGAAGAGAAATTAAGAACTCATTAGAACCTCATTGCAAACTTCACCTCAAAGAGTTACACTCTTCCTTACCTCCCTATATTGAAAGAAAGCAACCAATCTCACAATGCTAGAACTGGTGACGCTTTCCCTTGCTATAAAGATATGTACATTTTATTAATGCTCAACATGTTTACAGGAAACCAGAAAGATACAACTAGTCACTCCTCGGCAATAAATCTACATCTTTGGTTCGAAACTCTAGATTCAACTTTTTAGATTGGAGGAACCTTCCCCATCTCCAGCGGAAAAGGAATTGAGCTTTTAAAGCAAGAAGGTAAGGTGTGAAAACGTGAATGAAGACTACATAAGTGAAGACTGACTGGCCTATTCGACAGAATGAATTACTCAAGTGGCTAAGCTGCCACACACAAACTTATATCGAGACCAAGAAAACTTGGTGTGTGTGTAATCTGTGGCAAGACAGAAGAAACCCATATTGTGTATTAGCCAAAGTCAGAAAGGAATGAAGTAGGAAGCGGAAGGGCAAAGTGGTAAAATGAAGTCAGCAAACGAAACTTGTCTCTCTCCCTTTTGCACAGCTTTCCCCCCAAGACTGTTCATCAGCATAACAGGTAGAGATTAATGGACCGTTCTTCTTGTCAGTCTCGATATAGATGCCGTGTCAACCCTTTTCCTTCTCTTGTTCTGCATGAGTTACACAACCGGACAGCGGAGAAAGTTGAAAGTATATTTGTGACATCTGTGCATGCATTCTTTCTATCAACTCGTGCAAACTTTGTTGTATAAACGTAATCTAAAAACCCTTACCCCAGCTCCTGTGGCACACAGCCGCTCACTCACAATTTATAAACTGAAGAAAAATTCATTTCCTTCTTTTTAAACTGCTACGTCAAGCACTAAATATATTATGCTGGTCTCGAACTATATACTCAAAATGGGGTCGTATGATTCATAACTTGGAAACACAATGTGCATACATTAATTTTGTGTATTCTCCACTTTCTTTTTGGTTTGATGGAGTGGTGTGCACAGTTTTTGTATGGTCGTCTTAATATTGAATTATACATAAGAGCCGCGCTGACAGGGCATCTTGAAAGTGAAATGAGTGAGAAGAAAGTCCTAAAAATCTGGGGATAAAGGAAAATGTGTGGTATGAGTACGTACTTGGACGTCGCAATGCTTTATATCCTCGTTAAGTTTACTAATGCCATTTATGAATGTATAGGTACATATAGTTGTCTTATGGTCTAACGTTTGATTACAGTTATGCACAATTCCTGTAGGTAGCTGGAAAAAAGGAAGGAAATGCCTATAATCGTGAATGTCCTTCCGCCTATAAAATAGTTTCATAATATGAGGAACAAAGGTGTAATGTTTATATAGTGCATAAAAGGAAGATGGTCAACCGAGAATATGAAGACATTATAGAGAGAGACTTAGACACAGACACACACACACACACACTCATACTTTTTTTTATAGACGGTAGGGAAAAGGAGAAAGAAGCAGGAGACAACAAGAATGCTCTTATTCCAATAATAAAGCGATAGTGAAGCACAGACAGATGGAAACAAGTGAGGCAACAATTATTGTTTGGCTTCACGCACTAAGTAAGTATACCCAAAGGAAACATAAAAAAGGATCTTTGCTCATTGCCTATATTTTCTCTTTGAGTAAAGTACTTTTCACTGCGCTTTATGTTTCCAATGCTTCCTTTGTTGCAACCATACCGTGACCATTCTATTATACTGTAACATGACCAAAAACGAACAACTTTAATATAAGGCGCAGGATATAGAGAATACGAAGATATTGACGTCACTGGCCATTCTACCCTATTCCCAAATGTCTTTCTATTCCTTTTTTGAAGGAAAATGAAAGAGACACTGCAAGTTTACAAAACTAGAAGGAGGAAGGTCCATACATATTATATAGATTGCTAAGAAAAAATAGTGTAGAGTCATTCTAATCTAAACCCATATTCATAGAACCATGAAAATATACGTCTTGGTAGATGCCTGGGAGATTTGAAGTGGGCTAAGAATATCTGTTAAAAAAAGAAACGTGAAAGGTGCATGAACTGTAATTATTTACGTCCAAAGTACAATACAATGTAAGCAGTCATGCTTAGGCTATTTCTGACCTCAGCCCATGATTCTTGTTTAATTAATGATTTCAAAATGGTATTGAGTAAACTCTGGGGTTTGCCATATCATGTTGAGAATTGAAGAGCGCTTGATAGTTTGATGAAGCTTTCAAAGTAACTGATTACACATAAACCTTATTTTCATTATTCGATCTGACCTTTGTCGAGACAAATTCCTAAATTCACGTAGTGCATCGTTCTATTAGAGAATGTTTTGGAATCACAGTAGGAGCTAGTACTTCTAAATTTTTTTTTGTAAAGGATGATGACTGTATTCTCTAACCAAAAAAGGAGATGGGTCTTTGACGCATCACACATAAAAGTAAGAGACACAGTGTGACCATAAATACATGTTGGAACCATAAAACAACACCAAATGCTACGTAAGGAAGTCATAATTTTAGATATCACTGAAATGGTTCACATGCTTCGTCACCGCACTTCCATTTTACTGTTTTTATTTCAGCTAGTTGATGAGTTTGTCACAATATATTGCCACTCGTGTCACTGGACATAAAACTAGCACCGTTGCTGAACTTACGCGGCAGCAAAAAAAAACTACAAGCTCGCCACTGAGTAAGCATCATGGTAGTTGTATTGGTTTATCCCTCAACTTACACAAACTCGACCACTGTGTGAAATATGATGATACTAGCAAACCCTTTCCATTTAAAGAGTATTACGACTGGGAAAAAGGATGATAGGCTAACACTTTCACCCATGATATACACACATATACCGTATCACATTTCTTTTGGTTATCTCTCATGACTTTGCAGGGAAATAGTTGGCCTACCGCTTAATAACTACATCAACAAAAAATTTACACATCCAACATCCTTGTGCAAACGTTGCTTGGCTTGGCTTTCATATTACAATTTGAGAAGGCTCATACAAAGGAATGCCAAACGAGATTTGGTAATGCCATTTGGACACATGCTGGAGTATAATATGAAAATCTTAAATGTAAAATATAACACGGGTACTTGCTATCCCCATTGTAAATAGCCGGAGATAAGTTAAATATAGAAAAATGCTGACTAATCTCGATGAAGCCTGTCGAAATGCCTTTCCTGCTTCTTTTCTCGTACTATTTTCTGGTTTCATAATACATTCATTTTCATTGGTAGTTCAACTCAACGACCGCTTTCAGCTCAGGCAGTCTGTATTTATCAAAAAAGATATTATTATGTGAAAAGCAAAGGAAAGGGCATTGAGTACAATATATTGTTAGGAAGGAATGTGTACAAATCTCTTGTAGATGAAGGATGATGGCAGCCATCTCATTGAAAAGCATCGCTGTACATAACACCAACATACTTATTGAGACCCAAATTCTGGTCAAAGTATTGGACAATAAAAAAGAGGAACTAAGGAACATTTAACAATGAAATACAAGAGAAAAAATTGTAAGAGCATCCGTTCCTCTGAACATTGGGTTATTTTTCAGGGCACAAATCTTGATTGATCCTTCTAACAAATATGTGTACAAATGTACATAATTCTAAATGCTCATAGCTATACAAAGTAAAAATAGCTTTAGTTATTTGTTTGCTTCAACCTGGAGAAAGTATGCATGAGAAGGAAAGTGGTCACCAAACGTTTCTGAGGATTTTGGATGAGAGGGTGGAGGACAAGTCAAGCTTGGTTCTAAAATTGCAAGGGGAAATTTAAAGTTGTTTTCTCAAAGACGTAAAGCATTTCCTTCTTTCTTCACAAGAAAAAATATAAATATGCAACAAGGGATAGTCCAGATACTTTTATCTCTTTTGAGTTTCCTTCTACAGAATTTTATCAGTGGTAATCCGAGGAATTTTGATATAAATGTCTTTAACCGTATTGAAGAAGCAAAAGAAGGTAACAAGCCCACACTACAAAGAGAAGATGGAGAGGGGACGAGAGAGAAAGAAAATAAATACTATGGAGCACAAAGAAAGCTTTGTAGTGCGTAGGTAATACAATGTCTGAAGTACTTATAGGACTTAAATAGATACATATATATGCATCTATAGGTTATGCATCTATAGTATGAGGACGAACTAAAGCCAGGTAAGGAATTTGTCTAAGGTGAAACTTGTACCTCTTTCAATTTTGTGGAAAAACTTTAGATTCTGGAATGCGAAAAATGATTGAAATGGAGAAAGGGAGGCCCCTCTTTTATACACTTACCGGACAAAAAGTGTTTCCTGTATATACCAAAACAGCAGTTCTAAATGCTACAAGGAAGGAATTTGCAATGCATGACAGCAGAAACTGGTAAACTTCTGTAGTGTTTACAAATGCTGTCAACTTACTGTGCCCATGAAGTTATGGACATGTATTCACATTCTAAAATACTGAAATAAAATGCAATCTCTTGCTTGCTCAAAGTCAAATCGAGTTTTTTTCCTTCTTATGAATGAATAAACTATCAAGTATACACTGAATTTTTTGTTTGTGTGGCTTCCCGTCAATTTTGACGCTGCCTTGAAGTGAAACTGTTCCAGTGCATAGAAGATCCCTGAAGTGCTATTTTAATTTTGAATACGTAGTAGTAGCACTTCAGCTCATATTGCTAGAATACAAAACTAGTACCGACGAGGATTCAAAAAAAAACATGTGCAAAGGCTGAGCGACGAAACATGAGTACCTGTTTCGGAACAAAGCTACTTATAATTTAAATGAATCCCGTCAGTGCAATGCTGCTTTAATTTTTTTTGCAAACGATACCGTTATTCTGCCTTTAAGACGCTTTGAACTATATGTGAAGGTGTAAGCAGCTTTTGAGTCCTAGGCTACCATTATAATGTGCGCAAGAGAGCATATTAGACTTTCTTCAAGTCATACACTTAGGATGTGATTTATGTGGTAAAGCTTACGCATCATGTGATGCACTGAAAAATGTAGGAATTAAATCAATGTTTTTGAATAAAAAATTTGATGGAGTACCAACAACATAGAAATTTTTCACAACATATTTTTTTTCCTGTGACGCAACAACAACCACAAAACAAAAAGTCAGGAGGAAGAAGCTACATCATTCGTCGGTACCCTTGGGATTCATTTGACAACATACGGTTATGGACCTACCGCTTATTCCATGGTGTTTTTCGGAGCGTGTTGTGACACCTGCTTGAAATATGAAAATATACTTTGGATTCTAAAAAGTTTATTTTTAAATGACTAAATGGAATAACTAATTGTTTTTACACTAATGCCTCAAGCTGCTGAAGCTGTTTGAAGACGACTATGAATTTTTTCATCCAAACTAGCAAAATTTCGACAGACTTATGAAATTGTGTTTCCTCATTGCTGTTAATTCTATAGTAAAACTAACCAATACAATATGAACATATATGTAGCCTTTATATAAATGTTACTGCGAAAATATATAATTAGTCTGTGGTAAATATCAGGTGGTAAGTTTTTGGAGAAAGAAGGTTTGACTATGTTGTGGTGTCTAGAGTAGCGAAAAAAAAACAAGAGAGCCCATGCATCTTTTTCCATCTTATGAGTAACTTTATTTCTCTTTTGACTCAACATTGTGGCAGGAGAATATGTACACATTCATCAACGCCATCGCCAGTCCCTTGCACAACATAATCTTTCTCTTATAGGGCAAAGCTATCATCATTGGAGCGCAGGGTAAGATATGCATTTACTTGTGTCTAGTTTAGAAATCCGAGCAGGAATTGGGCCTTCATAAATCCAGAGAGTCAAGCCTTGAGCATGAGACGAAGTGAACATACAAATTGTGGCATAAAGCCATATATATGAGGAAACCTGCAAATTGTATTTGCTTGCGCACGTTGTTTGTATACAAATTTATCGCTTCGAAGAGAATGTAAAACAAATGTCGGACTAGGTTTGAGCATATTTATCTATATGTTATGCACAGAAATATAGCAAAATTATTAGAAGTGCACACATGCAGACGTACACGGAATGAAGCAAACTCAATGTAGGAGGGCTATTTATTATTTTTGAATAATACTCCTTGTTCTTCCAAGCAGAAAACGGGGAGAGGGAAAGAATAGTGAGTAGAAAAGAAACGAGAAAAGGGAACAGTTCATCTAGCAACGAAAGTAGAGAATTCCTCCTGTTCCGTTTTCAACAATAACGGAGAAGAAGGCAACTACAACCATCTGCTTGCTCGGGCTGGCTTGCACAAGGATTTTGGTCAGCAGCTGCTTTTCTTTCTCAAAAGTGTAACCTTCAGAGGAAAAACACTGATTTTCTTTTCAGCAGCACACAAAAAAAATATTCTAAATTTTAAATGTATGGGGAGAAAGCAATGTAGCATACGTATTTATATACGTTTTTGTGCTCTCTCTGTGCTCCCATTCAAATCATAACGTATGAAGGACATGTTATATCCCATTATTATCTAGTAATTTCTCTACAGCTTCAAGCAAAAGTCGAATAAAATACCGCTGGAGCAATTTTCATAGCCCAATAACCACATCGTCTGTAGCAAGTATTCATATTAAGAAAAATGCATTTTGAAAACAATATTCAGTTTTTTTTCTTCTTCTCCTCCGGATTCCTGGAGTGTGTAGCTTCGAGCCAATTTACGTCAGTCACGCAGGTTAACTGTGCAGAATCATTGGAGATTGGTGGGAGCAACCAACATTTTGTTTCTCTATTTCTCTCTTTCTTTCTCCTTCTCTCGCGCCTCGCTCAACACTTGAGAAATATTGACAAGTAGAGTGAGGACGTGACAGAATGCCTAATTGCAATGGAAACTACAAGAGTGTGCAAAAGCAACCCATTGAAACAAAAATGTATTACTATAAATGTAAATGCATATATCAAAATAATACATAAATACATTAGCGCTAAGCAATGTAATCGAAACGGAATTGTGAAGTAAACGATGAAAGAAAATATTTAACAGGATGTCAATTACTGTCAATGTAAACCAGTCTAGCTCAAACCAACCAAATTCATTCTGCAAAACCACCATTACCGATTCTCTTCACTGTATATTTTCCATTCCCATATATTATGCAGTACTTGGTGTGAAGCCCTTCACTTCTCATTGTAAATTACACAACATAAAAAAATGTGAAGGAATGGGAGATCGTCATGACTAGAAACAAAAAAAAACGATGGAGAGCATACAAACAAACATGGCTTCCCTTTTGAAAATTACCTGATTTACATTTACACATTGTAACATCTCAAGCGTGCATTTATCTATTTATT
>JAANSM010002866.1:0-14049 GCA_036850725.1 Orchesella villosa | reverse complement strand
GAAAAGCATGCATTTTTAGATAAAATACATACATTTCATCCTTACTTCGCAACCAATATAATGTTTTCATACATTTTCCCCTTCGGGATAGGCTTTTTCTTCAAGAGGAAGAAAAAAGCAAGGTACTCACGTACGTAATATACTTATGTAAGCAGCATTAGTACTTTTTTTGAATGCTGCTTGCAGCAAGATATGTTGTATACTTTTTCCCTGCTTTTTCTGCTCAAAGAATTTGTCAAAGAGCTGCTTTCTCAACGATATAAGAATAAGTTTGCATGGATTCCTTCAAGCGAACAAAAGCATCTTCTCTGGTTCTTGTCGTCTTAAGAAAGAGTACCAAAGAGAAGGAAAAATACGGATGGGAAAAGGTTATGTGATATGAATGGATACAATATACACTTGTTGTACATGTACAAATATATTATGGATATTTTTCATCTCAACCATTGCTCCATTTTGTGTGTATCAATGTCAATAATTTTTTTAGGGATACAAAATCCAAATGCATTTTATGTGTTCCTTTTTGCTCAAATTCGGATAAACCTTGTTTTGTGCGGAATCCCATTATAGTAAAAAACGACATATGATTACTTTTCTACGACGAGCATTTCTAGGGTATAATATGCATATTGGAAATAATTGATGCAGCTATACATGGTGGATTTTTGTGAATAAAATTAATGTGCTATTCCTTCATCTTAATAGTTTGAAGTTACATATTTTAACCAGTAGCTCTAACTTTACGTTTTGTAATGATTACATAGAATGTTCTCGAGTAAAATGAGAATCATATCATCATGCAACAAGTTAACATAATAATACACAAAAGGTTATACATGTATTCTCTCCCAGAAGGGAGAAATCTGTGCAAAGTTGGAAATCCAAACTAATACTTTCCGGATTAATTGTGCGAAGTTCTGAGTTTGTGCACACACGCTATCGGTCACAAGCGTTTTCCACTGAACTACATAATATACTTTTGAACGATTTTCTTTCTACGTCGGAATAGGAATGCATGTATAGGATACGACTTACACTATATTTGCAAATGTGCAGGATGAATTGTTATTGTTGTTTTGTTCATGACACACTATCTGATATTATTTGATGTATTACTTTCACTAACAACAATTCTGTTGACTCCATTGTAAATTGTAACTCTATTCACATATTCACCCTACTCCACTTTCCATGTGTAACAGAGTGGAGTACCAGATTCAGTTCCAAAAGTTTACGAAAAACGTATTAAGACAACAAACGAATGAAGTCGAGGAACATGAACATGGGGGTTGCAAGAGTCGGCTGGAATAAATATTTTTAAACGAACTTGCATTTCATATAACAATCCGGTAGTGTGTCAAACAATTTAACTTGAAAATTTTTGCCTGGCACTGGTATATAGTAAATAGGTATATATGTTTACTCTCCATCTCCATTTTCTATTATACCGAAAGTATATCTCATTATATAAGTTGTTATCTGGTCAGCTCTCAAAATGGAAATAGTAGTAGCACGAAGAATATGTTACATTTTATTTGGAAGAAAGCAGTTAGTAGTTAGAAACTTTGTATCTCATTAT
Organism: Orchesella villosa; assembly: GCA_036850725.1. Lineage (NCBI taxonomy): Eukaryota > Metazoa > Arthropoda > Collembola > Entomobryomorpha > Orchesellidae > Orchesella > Orchesella villosa. Next base: position 12,470 of record JAANSM010002866.1, on the reverse strand, counting down.
ATAAGTTGTTATCTGGTCAGCTCTCAAAATGGAAATAGTAGTAGCACGAAGAATATGTTACATTTTATTTGGAAGAAAGCAGTTAGTAGTTAGAAACTTTGAAGAATTACTGTAGTTGAACAAGTATTAGAAACTCAAATAAGTTGCAGCAGGCCGAATAACAAACTATCTGGACTGAATGTGTAAAAGGGGGAGCCTAATGAGAATAAGTTAGAATAAGTAAGATGTAGAAAGCAAGAAAATTAAATTTCAACAAAAACGGGTCAAAGTCGGAACAAGTATACATCCATATACTCATTTAAAACGGATAGGTTAGTTTCTCTTTTCAATTTTCATTTTGTAAACATCATTCATCCATAAAACTTATATACTATATAGTTATTTTCACATCCTCTCGTTACAGTTAAGAAAGTAAGAAAATTGGAGAAATTCGTTTGGACAAGGATTTTTATATGAAAATTGAATCTATTAAAAGTGCGCATAGATATATATATTTAAGACATTTAAAGGTGCGATATTACAAGGCTAAGCGATTGCAAAACGGTGTGTAATATCACTATCGTTCTGTTGTGCAACGAAGTATATACTTATAGTGTATAATCATTCGTATAATAATGTGAAGGTGAAATATACATTTGACTATAGACATCATCATGCAGTGCAGTGCAAGGGGAAAGTGGTGCAATTGTGAAAGTCTATTTGATTATAAAGAATTTTGCATTGATGTGCAAAATGCAAAACTTTTAAAATCTATTTATATACTGACTGAGTGCTATACTGACTAATAAGTTTGAATGTAAATCTAAATGATTTAAAAAATCAACAGATCTCATCATATACAATATTTTTAATACATCGGTTCAGGTTCAGGCATTCGAGCTCAAATCGAAAAGTGGAGAAAATCAAACTGTGCAAGAGTTTGTCTATATATATATTTAGCATAAATTTTTTGAGTTAATTATTGCATTCCTTTAAACTATTCATAGATAGATATTTATTTACTTTATATAATTGTGATATTGTAATCAAATAAAATGTAGCTAAAATTGGCTTTGGGTTCACCATTTTTTTGACATTTTTTTCTGTTCTTTTTTTTGTTTTGAAAAAAATACGAACCGGTGACGATGAGCTCCGCAGTGTGGACAGCAGTGCCAGCCAAATTGGAAACTTGGCATGAGTAGTTGCCACTATTGAAGGCAGTAATATTAGGGATGGTGAGGATCGTTGAGAAAGGAGGGAAGTAACTGACATGTACCCCACCACCTACATTCCCATCTGGAGTGGAACTTTCCAACACGTGACCACCCTTTGACCATGTCAGTTTCAATGGCTCATCACCGGCTGTCGTGGTACATATCAGTTGAGTCCGCATTCCTTCCATCAGACCGTCGCCAAAGGAAAATGATGAGATCCGGGGTGGAACTAGCATATTTATTTAGGATTCGTTTTACTCTGAGATAGCTGAGACAAAAGTTTTTTTTTGAAACTTTCTTTATCTCAAGACGGAGCTCTGATGCCGAATGCAGGAAGTCAGACGAGGAAGGAGTAATATAAGTATTTCTCTTGTCAAATTCAAATCTAATACCTTTGTTAACAGCTACCCTAGCATCAAATTGTGGTGTTAAAACTGTTTAGGTGTCCTACAGCCAGTGACGGTGCGTCGTATATTTGTGATAAATGTGAGAATTAGATAAATATATTCTTTGCAGTTAAAGTATGCAGTAGAAATGGATGACTCAGTCAATGAACTTAATGACTAAAATGCACTCATATTTACGCGATTGTAGAGGTCATGCATGTGTATGTTTACCCGTTGCTAAATACGCTTATAATTTACTTTCCCAATGGAATGAATACATATCTGTATATCATATATATTATTATGCACCTCCCTCATATTTATTCTAATAATGTTTGTCAAAATTGTACCCGGAATGGAAAATGCTGTTTGTTACACTAATTGAGACAACTTTTGTTGAAAGCAGAGATAAACAGTAATTATCAAGGTGTTTATGGTAAGGGGGAGTACATTCATGCATGCAAAAAGTTCCATTAGTCATCATCATCAAATCAGAATCTTTCGTTTTTAACAAGAGGCCAACTATAAACTACACAAAAAGAAAGTATGCCCTATAGTATTAAGCTATATATTCTATTGTAGGTAACAAATTCGTACCCAATTTTTGTTACCTTAATCAACATCATCAATCAAGTCACGTCATCAACACACGCAACACATAATCATCCAAATATATCTATATATATCAACGGCAAACACACACTCACAACAACAACAATTCTAACAACAACCAACTAAAAGAAACAAGGGGAACTTTTTGCATGCACAAATACAATATATATAACTTACTATAAAGCTTCTTTTTGTATTTTTTGTACCAGTTTAGTCGCCAGAAATATATACGTTGAGCAGTAGTACTTATTTACTATCAATTTCAGCATAAAGTGAGCAGCAACCCATGTAAACTTTTAATTAGCTTTTTAACTTGTGAAAGTATGTACATGGAGAAGATTATATATAGTTTTTTTTGTAGTAGCAGCAGCATTTTTTTTGGTCGAGCTGCCGAGTTCAGCAGTTGGCATTTAAGTATAAATTGTATAATGTCGTGACAAATTTCTTCTGTATCACATTGCTTTTACTTTGCACACAACAGAAATTCTCATGGACTTGTTAAGAGAGAAAACAAGGAGAGAAAGAAAACCATAAAGTTGTTTTTGCTTTTTCTTCCACAAATAAATATATATGCATGATGGCACATGTTTTAATTATCAAATCATCATCATTGTTTCGTTTTTCTGTTTTAAAAAAAAGTTAGCGAAAAAACAAGCAAACTAATCAGCAACTTCCTAAAAAAATTCTCTCTTGTTGAGTAACAAATGTAAGTAAGCACTGAAGCATAAATGTTTTATGTATAATACAAAATATATTACTATATATATAGGTATATGGTTGTTCTGATTATTTTCTCTGAAAAATAGTATATAATGAAGCAGCTATACTTGTTGAAAACAAAACTGCGTTCTTTTTAAAAAATGTTAAAGCTTGAAATGTATATAGTTTATATATATATATATAGCATGTATTGAAATGAAAAAATCAAGTTGAGGAAAAAAGAGGTTTTTTTGGTATATAAAAAGTTTTTTTTAGCTAATGAGCTGATTTTCTGATATGGTGATAGTTTATGATGATGATAACATATATTTTTTGGTTTATGTTTTACCGTTGACAAGTAGAGAAGTGGTGTATATGGAAGTGGCAGCACTATTCTTAGCTTCACAGCTATAATTCCCACTGTGATGTGGCTCAAGTGATGGTATACTGAGGACACTACTGAAATGATCCAACTGGCGAATTGAGAGTCTGAGGTTGTGGTTATGTGCATGTGTCTGCTCGCCCAGTTGACCATGACTGTTGTGGTTGTTGTGACCAACGAGACTCGTGCTCATCAGGTACATGTGGTGATGATGAGTGTTCACGTCATGTGGCTGTTGATGATGTTGCGGCTGTTGGTGCAACTTAAAAAAGCCATTGGCACTCGAAGAAGATGACGAAGCGGATGTTGGGAGTATGATTGAACCACTGTTGATGTTCGTTATGATCGGATAATTGTCTTTGAGCCATGTGATTGTCAATGGGAGGTCTCCCTTTATATAGTAATATATAATATAGCACATAACCAGCAAAAGTTATGACTTGCTTTTCTCCTCATCATCAATTATATATGCGGTTTTTATGTTAAGAAGCTTAAGAATCTACGTGATGTTTCGCATAGCAGCTCCTTTCAAGCTTTCTTTCACCAGGGAATTTGCATAATAGGATTAGGTTATCTTGTTGACATAAGTAAGTATAATATTACGGGCCAAAAATCAGTTGCTGTAAATAACATGTATAATTTTGACTTGAAGATGATCAACTTGAAAGTAGCTCTCATTGGCGTTTTTTTAGATGTTTGTCTTAACGCTATATAGTTAAATGAAAATGCTTGTCGAATCTCACTACATTCGACTGCAACTTCTTGTGTGAATAAACCATGTGAAAACTTGCGCATACCTTTACAACGACACACTGAATACTCGACCGCTCACCAACATGTGGGTCAGCAGCAAATGAAAATGGAGTGATTTTAGGTGGAACTGTAAACATGATCATGATTAGACAACTTGATATTTCAATTCATCTTCAACAAACTGAAAAACATTTTCTGTGTACTTAATATAACCATATATATGTGTGTTACGTCACGTGTAGTTTAAGTGTTTGTGTACACAACGCACGACAAGGGGGAATGGGTATATCAACATAACAATCAAAATGGATAGTTTAACCTTTCTCTCTTGTGTGTTTTAAGGAAACAGTGCAATCAAAAAATTTCTATCATTTGATGATATAAATACACAAATGAAACCTACAGAGCATGTCAGAGATAAAATGTCTGTAGTATCTTCCTATTGCTTCATAAGCTAACACAGACAAAGTTTCCAGAATAAATAAGACATTATCGCCCTCGAATGAGTAAAATTATACGTAGTTAGTATATATAAACAAAGACACATATTTGTATATTAGTTCAGAAAAAGGTTTTTCCTCGTCAAACTTTCATTTTCAGCATCATATAATCCTCCTCTCTTCCTCTACACGTACGTAGATAATGTACGCAATAAGCTGTACATACAATGAACCTTTGATGAAAATGAAATGCTAATAATACCATGTACAGAACATGGAAGGGAAGAGAGACAGAGACTGAGAGCTCTTACCCATGACACGAACATTGACAGTCCTCTGAGACATGGAACCTTGTTTGTTCCCAGCAATACAAGTGTAACTGGCCGCATCCGTACGATCCACGGGCTCAACGATCAATGTCCCATTTGTCGACACACTCTGCCGGTCAGTCATGGGTAACTTGATCCCGTCTAAACAAACAAGGACCAAAATGATATTCATTTCATTAGAACAAGTAGAGAGAAGAGAGAGACATCTTATTTCACCACTTAAAACGGGCACACACACACATATGTGCAAACACGGGCAGGAGCTTTACTAAGCTCTTCTCATTTCATTACATCCCGCACAAATATACACACATGAAGGCTCGTTTTCCTTCCTGGAATGGATGGAGCTGGAACTAATGTCAAATCCACGTGAAGAAATTAAGCACAGTTTATTATTTGCTGTTCTCCACTCTTTCGCGTAGAACGACCACGACCCTTGCTCAAAATGGCATATATAGAGCATGATATATACTTACCAGAGACTTCAATTCAAGCTAAAGGCTATGTTTGCCAAAGCAAATTTAGCATTATTAACGTGCGACATGTCCGTTCCGAATCCCTTCATTTTACGGTGATGTAGTCAGGGATAAGCAAAATAGTGTGATAGAAGTTTTAATATAATACCCCTTTGATGTCATTTAATTTTCTCTTTTCCTTTTTTATTTTCTCCAAATTAGTAAATAATTTTTTGCCTCATTTGACTCTTCTAATCATATATATTAAATGAGAGAATGTCTTTTATGTTTGTAGTTGGGATGCAAAAAAAAGACTATAAAATTACACTTTTATTATGACATTTCTAGCATTAAAAATTATTGGCACAGTAAAAACAAATTGCTTGCACGGACCAACAAGTCAAGGCACGCACTCGGCATTACTCACATCACAAACTATATAATAAATGGATTCTCACAATTACTTATTGCAAAAGTTTGCTCTATTACACCATCGCCGTCGTGTCTCAGAAATAAACATGGGAATGGGGATGTAGTAGTAGAAGTGTTTATGAGAACTTGCTCATTTTCACGAGTGTCTCTTCCAAAATGATACAGAACTTAAGCAAAACGCAGATATATATACACGTTAAGCCGTAAGGCTTCATAAAATACACAAGGCTATCCACGGCTCTTAGAATGGCCGTTGTAATTTTGTCTTTCTCCTTTTGTTCCCAACTAATAATAAAGTCTCCCATTGCCTACTTTACTTGCCCTTGCTATACATTTCATGTGTCATCATACTTTCTATATCATTAGTGAAGGAAGTTATGGTAGTTTGTTTATGTACCTACTTGCAACACAATTGTTCAAAGATAATAAGAAATTCTGAGTTACTTTTTTCGTCTTTGCTTAGAAATCCTTTTTGCTGCAATGCACTACTCAGTATACACAATACAATACTGCGCCTGTACCTTTCTCTTCGGGTATAGCTATGTGTATCTATCTTTTGCCGGTAATTCAAGTAAAGTTGTGTAAGTTGTAGCCGTTTGTTCCTCCTTTACTTTCCCCCTCATCTCATCATTATTGTTACACCGGCATTTACAAAAGAGAAAAAGGGCTGAGGAAGAAAATCCTTTGCTATTTTTGTTCGTTTTCTCCCACTTTCAAAGTGTTATCTTGAGGGAATCCTCTCTCTTTTGTATTGAACCATAAGTGCTACAATGGTAATGTACGTTTTACGTGCGGAGTAAACCATTCTCGTGTCGGTGTACTTGGAGAAATTGGAGCTCTGAGTGAGCACAAATCGAAAAGGCATGCATGTATGCATGAGCTCCAAAAACGGATTTCATCTTCTTGTGTTTGTACAAAATACTTTGAAAAAAGGTAGCCCAATGATTTTTTTCCCAATGTCCATTTTCCCTTGTCTTCAAATAACATGTGCAGCTTTATTTTCTTTAAAAAATCTCTTCCTCCATTTTTATCTTGTGCAAAAAACTGGTATAGTTTTCCAATAATGGCAATAACAAGTGGAATAATAGAAGAAAATGTATTTGGGATAGTCAATAGTGTTTAGGAATGGAAAGGAAGGGAATATGGTGAAAGAAAGTGGAATAATTTTTTCTTTCTTTTTCTCAGTTATTTTGCCAACTCGTTTTCTGAGACTTTTCCTCCTTCTCTGACAAGATTTTTCAGGATATCCAATAAATCCTAGCTTTCCATTGGTTTGTTTATTGTTACGGTGGTACACGTAGCATATATAAGGCTACTATATAGCGATACCCTATCCCTACCTTTTTGTATTATTTTCCTTTTTCTTCCCGTTGGGTATTAGGTGACCTAAAGGTGCACAGTAAATAGATACTACTGTCAGTGGGTGGAAAGAAGGTCGGTTTTAGACTAAACCCGCTCTAATACCTTCTACACCATCCGACCACATTTATATTGGATAATACATATAGATATGGGAAGCTGCCTATTTGTTATTACGTATATATTGGCGATGGGAATAGTATAGAGGCTTAGCTGTTAGTTTAGCACCAAACATTGGACCGACATCATGACACCGGAGGTGTTACCTCCCAACAGCTTCACAAGTGCCGAAAATTATCCTCGGTGTGCTCACATGAGTCGTGGCATTGAAGACGGAAAAAATCAGGTATTTTAAAGGGCGGTAATATGGGAAACCTTATAAAAATGTACGAATCAGCAAAGCCCCCCTCATTCTGACGTGAATATCAAGTTTGAGACACACATTCTTTGCTCGTGTGTTGGAGCCCAACACGAGAAAAGATAATTTGGAGCGAGTAAAAGTTGTAAATAAAGTTATATGTAAGGATAAAGTGTTGTCGATTTGCTAGTTCGAGTTTCTTTCAGTGTGCCACCTACCTTTCTCCCAAATGATTATCTCCACGGGGTAGCCACCAACTGGGCATTTGATTGTCAGTCGTTGACTCGCTGTTGCCAACATGTCTGGCATTGCTCGCACAAAGGGTTGACCTGTAAAAATAAATGAACTCAACGTCATCACCAAAGAAAGAAAACATATTGGCAATTATGGAGAGAAATGTTTGTCAGTGAATGTCAAACATGTTTTTTCAATGGTACACCCTATATTTCTTTAATCTGTTCTATATGATGCCATGATTTATAATGCGTTTACATTACAACTCGTCACAAAATGACAATATAATGTTGTACCTATGGAATCATTCATGGGATACAAAATGTAGAGCAAAGATGATCCCGAAAAAAGATATAACAGCGTACAAAACAGATGGTTGATGGTTTGTGAGTAAACCAAATGAATGCAGAAAATCGGTCTCAGCATAATATGTCGGTATATTATCAGTATCCACATACACAGCTACACACAACCAAACTCCCTGAAACACTTTCTCTATTGAACACCATATAAGTATAATATATGTATGCATTTACACGAGGAAAAGAAGTTTTGTGAAAAGGCAAAAAAAGCTCATATCATTATCGTTGGACCATGAGAAATTTGCATTGTAATACAAGCAAACACCAACCTATCTGCTAAATCCATCTATCCACATGTTTGTGGCAAAATAACACACGATACATTTTGTTCAAGCTGAACACAGGTTTTACACACAACTTTCCCAGACTCTGAAGTACGGGTTGATGGTAGACTCCTGTTTCATGCGGTTTCATCGTACAACGAAACCAGAAAAAAACATTACACACACGCACCCAGAGTCATTTTAGAAAATCGAAACACAGGAAAGCGGAAGTCATAGGGAAATTCCTGTTCCTCAGTTTTCCACAATTTTCACTAGCATTAGGGAAAACTTTTTGGGTGCAATTTTCTGCGTTATAGAAATATAAAAGTCGCATGAACGAACAGGAATGACCAATCAGTAGCACGGACATGTACATTCTTATAAAATTCCTTTGCAGAACTATACGGTAATCATTCCGTGGGTGGTCAATGCAATAGAATAACAATAACACTTCCGATGTACGATACTTTGTTCCTAACTTTCAGCCTCTGCTCTCCCGAAACTTTATGCATTGTTTTATTTGATACTTTTACAATAGGAAAAAAGTTTGCATGAAGTGAATCTATATGAGCAATCATCAGAAAGGCATAGAAAAGGAGAGAGCTCAGTCACGCATATCTCACACAAGGAGAAAAACAGAGCAGAGTTGTTTGCTACTGGCAGACGCAGAGAGGATCATTATGGAACCCGAAGTTTTGTATATAGCGATTCGTTGTTTACATAATCCAGAGTGGTCATAGATTTCAATGGGAAATGATGTGGCATACAGAATTCGGAGAAGGAAAACGGGGATCATCATCATCATCATTGCGATAATGATAGTCTCCCTCGACCCAACTCTGGTGCGTCATGGGCACTATCAATATCGACGGCTGTGGCCACGAAACGCATCAATATTTGCTCTGGAACAGGAAATATTGGCAGTGTAGTATATAATATACTATGACTGAGACTATCAAAAGTCTTAACATTAGATATCGTTATATTAGTTTGGGGAAACGTATTATATTCAATTTTTTATGCATTGAGATAAAGGAAACAAAAGGAAGAAGATGGAAACGAAAGGAAACAAACAGAATCTAAAATATAAGTGGTGTGCATACATATTATATATATCCATGTAATATAACATGTTATCTATTAGCAGTATGAATTCAGATTCAGCACTTTGTTCCAAGAACTTTAGCTTTTCTTCGTAAATTACTAACCATGACAGTAACATTGCACGAGCTGTCAGTTATTCCGAATTTTGTGGGAAATTGGCGTGAAAAAATGGGCACGTCCGTCTGTTTGTCCATCCATCGTGTCGGCCCTTTTCTTATTCCACTGACTACTTTTTCTTTGCTTGATTCGCATTGCAATTTTTTTCTTTTCAAGAAAGCTTTCGTATATTTTCAGTTATTCAATAGATATGATATTTATATGACCCTACTTTCTACTACTAATCAAGAGAAAAACAGGGCTGTAAAAAAGTATAGTAACAAACACAACATAATATACATTGGTGTTTGTTCTGCGATTTACACGTGTACAATTTACCAACACATATATAAAGGTTCCTGGTATTAGAATCGCAAGTGGTAAAAAAAGTATGAAATATTCTTTTGCGAATGAAATCAAATGCCACTTTTTTCTGATTGTTCTGGCTGAACATTTTATACTACAGGATGTAAAAAAGTCCTCCTTTCATCCAAGTTTGTATACAAAACTTAAATCAGTGGAAGCAGCATTCTACTCATTCTTCCTGACTTTCTTCGGGGTATCGATATCGATACACAATGCATGCATGTAATACACTAAATCTTCTTTACCAATATTTGCCTTGCTACAATTTCTTTTCCTCAGAATATTCCTCGCAGATTTAGTAGCAACTTCTCACAATGTACCTAACGCTACAGCATCACATTGAAAACGAAACTTTCAAGAATTTCAGAAAAGTTTTTTTCGCGTAACATTTATATATTTATGTACGTGTACGTGTATTTACTACTTAGAATATAACTGAGCAGCCATATACACATACGAATCCAATGTAATGTGTCTATACAGTGAGTTGTTTAAATATTGACCTGCAAACGAGTGCATGCATGCTAACGTCAGCAAATCTTATTATTGTTTTTGATTTGTTTTCATGAATTTTGACTTAGCTTTTTGAATAATATATCATCCTCAAGAAATAAGAAAACTTTCTCATACAAGGTACAGCCAGCATGCATGAGAGAGAGTGAGAGTAGGAGAAAGAAAACAAAGGAGCCGAAAAACTGTAAATAAATATTCACCACTGTAGAGAAAACGGACAAAGTAACGTGTGATGCAGCAAAAGAAAACACTGTGATGTGGTGTTGAAGAGAGAACGTGTGAAAATTTGAGAAAATGAAGCCACTGTTTTTCTCTTATTTACAAGCTTATTATATCGTATATCCCCTTTCGTGTGTGAACAAAAAGAGATGTATTATGACATGAGAGCGCTAGCCGGTGGTGCAAGTGTGTGTGTAGTTTTCAGGGTAAAATATGAAAAGAGAAAAACCGCATAGTTGGCAACTTGATACGTATCACGTGTGTTCTACTTGAATTTTCTTTCTCTTTCACCATATCTTACATAGTATACTACAGCTATATGCGTTGGTGTAGGTATAGCCTGTCTAATCCAACTTTCTTATTTCGCAGAATTAGGTTTTGTACCCCTATTCATACATTAATATTAATGAATAGATTTCGAAAACTAGGAAAGTTAGATATGAGATATTATAAATGGTGTGTGGAATGGTGAAATGGCAGCAAATATATTTGTTTACGTCTTCTTCTCCATGTATATGATGATGCTGATGATATGATACAGAGATAGTTGTCCTAAGAAGTAAAAGGAGTGGAGTAAAACGTACCATAAATATTAAGTCGAGCGGCATGCCTTGCCCTGCCAGCCCGGTTCTCGAACAGGCACTCGTATTCACCTCCATCTTCGACCCGGACGGACGTGATGTTGACATGACTAATGACATCTCCATATACATTCGCATATTGGCCAATAAGAAACCTTCAAAAATATATAAGATATCAAATTAGATTCTGTTTGACTATCCCATTTCTTATTCGAGGGAAATGAAACTTTTCATCTGAAATAAATATCCTACAATAAATTACCGGCTAGTCAGCAAGCAAACTATAGTAAAAGCACACACACACAAGCTGTAACAAATCTAGCTGATTAAATTTACCACAAAATAAACCATTTTTTATTCTTATGCATGCCAAACACTCAATTTACCGAGAAAATGTATTTACTCATGGCTTCTCTTTCTCTCCATTCAATCGTTGTGTGCAGGAAGTTTGGTTAACGGAACGAAAAAGTGGACTGTATACAATACTGTGTTGCAAATGCAAAATATTACATTTGCAACCACGCCATCTCTTCCGGTGGTATGTTCAAGCGTCGAACAATATAGACCTAGCACTTATGTTTGATCTATATGCATATCTAAGTATACTACTATATTATGCACATTTTCTAATCATAATTTTTCTTGTGATATGATATCTGAATGATGAGAATAATATGGATTCGTTTTACATTATATATAAAGTAAGTTTCCCTTGAGCAAAAATTTGAATTGAAGTTTCAGAAACTGTTGTGTAATACAAATACGTAGATGCGCAACACACAATCTGCACATTATACTGTCACTTTGTAGATAACAATTTTATGTATCTTTCGATATTTTTTCCTATCAAAAAACCTTTTCTTTAACGGAAATTGTCGTAAACTACCCCAAAATGAAAGCGACCAGCCTTATTCCGATCTTATGTGAGAGAATGCCAAAACAAGCTACTGAAACCTTTCATCATCAAATAAGTACTTACAATGCGCAGCTCAAAAAGCAAATTGGAAAGTGTATTGTGGGATATTACATTGGTGATGATGTGCGTGTGTGTATACGTGTGTCTATATTTAATTTAATTTCGACGCAAACCTATAAGGTACCTGATATACAAATGCACATAAACTTTTATTGTAAAGTCGAATCAATTTCCATATCCTATATACCTTCTCCTTTTCGTTGCCACATTCAATCTTAGTTTAGACAAGGTTGGAGAAAAATTCAATTTGTAAATTGGGCTGTCTTCGATCCATATTGCGCAAAAAAATACTTGAAAAAGAATACGAAAGGACTGGTACTGCTGAATTATCAAGAAATATATGGCTATCTGTCTGAAT
>JAANSM010002865.1:0-14052 GCA_036850725.1 Orchesella villosa | reverse complement strand
CCAGAACACCACTGTGTTTTTCAAAACGTTTTGTCAACCTTATCAAGTTTCCCATGAAAATTGCCATTTTCAACGTTCCTCATTTAATATATTACGACAGTGATTAAGGTTGCGTTACAGAGCTGCCAGCACCACAAAGTAAAATAACAATCTTTATGGTTAAAAGTTGAGGAAAAATTCTTTAGCTATTTATATCCCTACTTTTCTATATGCTTCATTAACAAGGAACGTGAACAATATCCGCGTGTTTGTGTGTGTCTGTGCGTAAATGTAAAAGATAAGCTTTATATTTCGACATTTTTTGAAGCCATGCCATGCAGCAATGAGCAATCTGTCGTTAAAAGTTTTACCATTTCTCAACTTTCTTTTCCTAATTTCAACCATTTGCCTTGTTGTTGGTGGGGCTGCTGCTGTATTAGATATTTCTTCTAATAGTTCATGTCTTATTCATGTCTGGCTATCTAAATTGTTCCAACCACAAAACTTTTTTTTTGGTTGGTTTAACCTTTTGTGACATTTAAATTTCAAGTTTTAAAATGTCGAGAGCTAATATGAATGCTAGCCTTTATCATTATCCTTTATATTTACTGCTCCTGATACAGCTGCTACAATTTACTCTTTTTCGATTTTTTGCATTACTACTGATCCATTTACGTGCTTTCTTGACAAGCAACTGTGGTATACGTCCGGCAGTCGTCGTCGACAATGAAGAAATTGGATTGTTTTCTTTGAGGTAGCCAAGAGCAAAAAGAGCTCATTTCGATTGTAAGATTATGATTTGTATTAAAAGATGGAAATTGAAGCATTTTTTATACATTTGTTTTAATTTTTCGTTTCCTTCTGTTTTGACCAATGTTGATTGCTTGATGTAAACCATAGGATACTTCTATCGTATTCGTATAAGATAACACGAAGGCCTTGCAGCAAAATATATCTTTTTCAAACTGCCGGTTTCTAAACTGAACTTGCTGTAGGTTGTGTTTGCGTGCATGAACTGCATTGCATTCTGTCTGCACTTTTTGAGTTGTCATCTCATCTCCTCCAAAATGAAAAAAAAACTTGTTGAATGTTGATACACGTAATCATTCATACACCTTGCATTTATCCTGCTACCAGAGACCACATATACTTCATCTTCTGTTTCAAAATATATGCAAAAGAACAAGCTCTAGCTCATCTCATACCTACTTCACGTCCGTCAAAACTAGATCACAAAAGTTAATAGGGAAAAATCTTTGTTTCTTTTGACTTGAACTGCTGCTGCTAATGGAAAGAGAACAAGAATGGAGGAGGCATCACATCACATCATTCAATGCACAAAAGAATCTTCATTCTCGCATGTTTGAATTTGATGTTATGTTATGAATGTTACATGTCCACTACTTCTACAGGCTGCCACTCATTCACTCACTAAACAGATGCAAAAAAAATATATCAGGCGGTCGAAGAAACGAAACGGGTCTCTCTCTCATTTTTTACTAATGCAAGCAATGCAAAGCAAAAGCTAGCTGTAAATGAAGACAAAGCATTTCATATATATATTGGGCTGAGTTAGTTGGTAAGAATAATCAAGAATCGTATATATTAAGTATACGAGCGAAGAAAATGAGGTGACCAATAACTAGGGTGAATTATTGCATTGTCTTTAAAACTCCTGCATCGGTCGCTCCGTTTGGTAGTATACTTTTATGTATTGTACATTGTACTCTACATTGATGGGAAGCAGCGAGAAGGAACAAATCTGAATGATGATGAATGAATGAAAATTTCATGTCAATACAATCGACATCATTGATGATAATGAGGCAAGAACAGTAACATACAATATCCCTTAATGCAAATATGCTACTCAAGTTGCATCTCGCAGTTGGTCGGACAGGCGCTGTAAGATAGGATTCGATAGTTGAATAGGATTCGACTTTTTAAAAGAGCACGTACAAAATTGCAATTGCAAAGATTTTTTGATCATCTACTTATCTATCTATATAAAAAGCTCGTTATATATTGTTATTAGTAAGGAGAGTTAGAATATAGTTTCTCGTTGCAGCAGTTGCCAGAGTTAAAACATAACACAATTTATTTTTATTCCTTTTACTCGATTCCTTTTCGTGAGAGTGCAATAAAAGAATAAAAAACTGCGTCCCTATTATGTACACAAAGTCACAACATATATAACAAAGCTAACGCTCAATGTGGTCATCATCGTCATCTCACATTACAGTCCAAATCAAACGGATTCAAATCTTGGAGATATTGATAGATCTACTGAAGCTGAGTTAAAAGATACATTTTAAGCCAGTTTGTTGATACCACATCACATATCAGATCACGAGAGTGTTACGAATTAAATTGGGCATGTGATTGAACTTATTACAGTATTATTGATGGGGATATAGGTAGAAGTAGGTATTATATTTAGCTTTCTTTTAAATGAAAACTGTTCTCTTTTGAATTATGTAAGATGAAAAGAAGCTTTGGCATTGTTTTCAAGCTGAGATGAGAAACAACTAGGTGGGTAACTACTTATAATAGGGAATTGAGAGTCTTGTTTTGGCTGTTGGTGGTGTGGTGTGTGATGTGGTGGCATGTTGTAAATAAATAACTCTTTCAAAAAAATTTAAGTATGTAAGTGTTACAGGGAGGCTGTAATAGAATAGTTTGTTCCTACCTCAGAGCAGTCTCATCAAGTGATGCAGGAGCAGTTGTGCCGTAAACGGACAAAAAGAATAAAGAGTCGGAGAAATAGATAGGATACACACGATTTTCAGGCCTTCAGTGTGATTACTTACTAGCCGAAGCACGTCCCTAATAATAAGGATTCTTTCAGACCAAGGATGCATATATAATGTGGATAATTGACAAGGAGAAGATTTATTGAGCGAAATGTTCTCTCTTATATGACCAAATGAAAAAGAAAGAAAAGAAACTCGATAAGATACATGATGATACCTTCACTAATAATATGCATATGCACATAACAAATAGTAGAAATTGTATTTCCCCATTATGTATGCCACTCGTACGCTTCAATAATATGGCTCAAGCTCAACTACAAGAAGTTCGGTCAAAAACTGACAATTGTGAGCTGAAGTCAAACCCTGTAAAAACTGCAAAGCTCCTCCAAGTTGCAGCACGTAATATGCATATAATAACATTACCATAGTTGGTACTGGATTTATTTGATGTTTCCACTTAGCAATATGTCAACTAGTGAAAAAGTGCTACCTTAAATGTAGCTTTTGGCCACGTCACTCATAATTGATTTAACGCCACCACGTGAGTCAAATTTATTTTGTTTCCGCTCCGCTTACAACAACAATTGCTATAAAACACCAAAGTCCACCCAATATATATAAGGACGTGTGTGCTGTGGTAATGCAAGTTTGTGTAAGGATGAACGTCATAAAAGCATGAGATTATTCAATTATACGTCCTTGGGGCAACTTGAGATAGGGTTTAATAACTTTAACACCGTATTATATATACAAAAATAATAATTCTTCTCATGAGTGAAGATTAAGTTTTTGCACGACAGAAGATTAAAAAGTATGATTCATTATGTTACAGTTCTAAAATGGACGCAGAGAGAGACAGATGGGCGAGAAATTGTTTCTTATTTATGGCGACATACAAAAAGTAGTAGTAATATATATATATTGTTGCTTCTGCTTCTACTTCTTGAAATACAAATACAAACCACACAGAGTTACAGATATACATGGCTCACTGGAGGGTAAATAAGTGAAGCAATACACATATTACGTATTATCATCGTCATCCTCATGATGGCTTTTATTTTTTAGCATCAGTAATTCATTGACCTTTTCATCAACAGTCTCATATGGATGTAAACATAAATACAGGTATATACATACATATAAATACACAGTTGTATCACCAATATCACCATCATAATATTACTATTCACTTGCAAACAAGCTTATACTTATATATGTACATAGTACAAAGTTGGAGCAGAAACTGCCCTCAAGATAAAAGATGCTCTGCTATATAACACATGATGATGACCAGTTACTATGAAAGAAATTAGACCTATACAATTTCTTGGTGAAGGATGTAATAGTAGTGGAGTGGTCTTAAATATTTGCATATTGGCCTTGTACAATAGTTGGTTAATACCTACATTATACTTCTTCGCCGTCTCCGTCGCCGTGCTCATCATCAGCATGCAACATGCAACACACACGCATTAATAACGCTTCGGATCTCGCTCGATCGACTTGACTTAGGGAAACTATTCAAAAAAGACGAGTTGTGTTTTTTTCTTTATGTAACTGAATCTGTTTATACACTCACTCACACACATACACATTCAATTCATACGCATTGTAATAATCTTCATGAGATAATCTTCATCTCTTTTGTTAAGCATCCTTTTCTCTCCGAGCTATTACTGCAAAACAAGAAACACATAATATTCTGCATCCGCACCAAACAGCGGCACAAGCAATATATACAGCATTACATATTACATCACATTCTTTGAAGACTGAAGGATGCCAACAGAAAAAAAGTATAATGATAGCTTAGGTGTATTAGATGTTGTTATTAGCATATTGGCAATACCTTCGGTGTTTGGGTATTTTTTAAACTAGAGGGATTTTTTTCAGACTTTGTTGCAAGCCCAAAGCCAATGCAATGCATATAATATCAGTCAGTGGCCGGGTTTGACTTTGACTTGGCTTGACCAGACGCTATATTATTGAATGTAAAAGTTATAAAAAAAATTCATCCCCCCACTAAAATCAAGAGAAACTGTTTTCTTGTGTGAAGGAGTCGAAGGAGAAAAAGAGAGATACTAATATAATCGTATAATTAAACGCTTAGAGCAATGCAGAGCAAAATACTTTGCTGCTGAAGCTGATGTACATTTTATTCACATAAATTGCTACTCAATCCAATGGCCAAATGAACGCACCTGCCAAAAATGATGATCAACTTGTAAGTGAAGACTTGCTGCTAGCAGGCAGGAGGCAGCATCAGCAAGTAAATTTAAATGATAATATGAAGCATATTATGTAGCTACTTTTTCACTTGGGTTCATTCCTCAAATGACTCTCGCTACTTGCTCGTCCTGATCAAGGAATTTTTGTGTGCTTTTCCCTTAAGGCTCTGTTTCATAGTCAATGAAAGTCATGAAAAAAGTAACCATGAAATTATGGATGGTTGATTGAGGAATATATTGGTATTGGTATATTATCATATATTATATAGAAGCATGCTTTCATACATTCATAAGGTACAACAGGAACAAAAATATGTACTTACGTAGTTTTGTAGAGAGTCTCTAATTATCCAACTTTCGCATGGAGCTACAAAATATCTTGTAATTTTTCTGAAGAAGAATATCTATTATATTATTATGTCTCCTCTTCTCTCACGGCAATTTTCATGGTTCATATATATCGTTTTTCTTTGAAACTTTTGGAATTCGCATGTTGTATAGCAATATAGCATGACCATCTCAATAAAAATTCAGAGTGTAATCTCAAAAACGAAAATGTAATTCCTCCCGTCAAAAACATTGGAAAATTNGTAATTCCTCCCGTCAAAAACATTGGAAAATTATGGAGCATGCGTTGGAAATTGTGCTCTAGGAAATGCAAAGTTCAAATTCACCATAATTTTGTATATATCTATTTTCCTAGGAAAAATATGCCTAAAAACTGATACATTTTTTTTCATGGCTCGTATAAAATAAAACAGCAAAAGTCCTTAGGAACTTTTTGCATGATATGATTCTATTGATGAATGGATATTGCATGCATGCACGCATCCATCCTTTTTGATTTGAACTCTGTGTAATATTACGATGATAATATTATACTCAAGTCCTTTTCAGTTTTCCGTCAAACCTCAGTTCAATTGCCTGATTCTAATTATCATCATGTGTTTTGTTTTGTGTTTAAAATCCATCCTTCGAAAGAATGTAAAACGTTCTTGTGTAATGTATGAGCAATATCTGCTTGAGGCCATTATTTTGGACATTTGGCTTTCAGGAAAAATAACAAGAGCTGCGAAAAGTGATGATGACTGGCAATATCACGCTTTAAAAGGTCAAGTTTGAGACAATCTCAAAATTGGGCACGCAGCGCAATAAGTAACGTTACATGTTCAACAAAAATTAAGTAAGTGTGAATTGTGAATTATGCAAAACGGTCCCTTTCAGAAGCATAGCTATTCATGCGCTTTTTTCTCTCTCTTCTTTTTGCCTTTATCAAGTCATGACCATGTGATCGTCAACAATACATCAGCGTAAGTGCTTGGATTACTCAGTCAATCAGAAAAAAAGTGAGAAATGTAGTTCGAGTTCGACCTATTCGTGAAATAAAATGGTTTTAGTACATTAGCACGACTTGGTTACAGGCTCATAGGCGTATGTTCAGAACAAGATAACGTTTTTAATTGAAAAAAAGACTGCCTTATTTGTCGATCTTGAACTTGAAATTTTGAGAGCTAAAAAATCAGTGCTGAGTCAGCGAGTCATGAATCACTTTACGTCGCATGTTAGCATCAATATCCAAAATATTGACGTGTAATGAACCTGATATGCTTAATTATTGATGTATCAGATCAGGACAAAAAGGTAGGATGAGTGAGATTGAGAGAGGATTTCAATACAATGTAAAGTCAACGTCAATTATTTCATATTATCTAATTAGGCATGTAGGAAACAGTTACATGTATTGCTAGTCCTCCGGTAAATCCGGCTTCTCCTCTCATTCTGATTGACAGAATCAAATTGACATTGATCACTTGTGACAAAGAAAATGATATTTGCGCATCCATCTTGAATAACCGTATTCTCATCTCGTAATGAATTCAGTTGACAAGAAGGCATCATTTTCTATATAGATTCCAGCCTCGGTGGTCGTCCCATAGAGGAAGTACTTTATATGACAGCTTCGACTAGAATAACGCTGTAAAACGCCTTGCATCATTTATGATGGTAGTAGACAAAGGCAAGAAACGGCTTTTCATTCCATCCCGATTCCTCAGAAACAATGAAAGAATCGCGATTCATTCAAACAATCCGATTAATTGAGTATGCCAGAGCAACAGCGGCAGATTTTATTCAGCTGTGTGGTGTCAATGTGGTGTGGTGGGAAGTATGGCATGATGAATTCATGGAAAGCACGTATACATATATGTAGTCTCGTCATACAGGATTTTTAACTCGGTTACACACATATGCACATTCATATAGTTTTACAACAATGTAAGAAGTCTCATACAATGCTGAATATCACGGTATCAAGATGACTGACTGAATAAGAATAGCAATTATAAAGAATTAGATAAAAAATCACAAAAAATCATGTTGTTGTATCACTCTTCAGCTTCAACGCAATGAAATATATTGCAATACACAGCACAACTCTCAAAGTTCTGTTGTATGGGAGAAGCGCCTGTCTTATAAGTTAGACAGCATGAGACAGCAAGTTCTCAAACAATTCATGTAAATTTTTTTTCTCTTTTTCTTGTACAAGAAAGAAGGTATAAGATGTATGATATTATGTACACCACACCACAATCTTTTATTACTATCTCTCTTTCTCCCCCGGTTGAGTTCTCTGAAAAATGAAGCAGTTACAAGAGAATATAAGTAACAATTTCAACTTATATCCCATCTCCATCTCTTCACAATCAGCATAATATCTCAGCTAAGTGAATAACTGCATCTATCTGTCATCTCCCCAATAATATTAGCAAGACACATTGTACTTCGTCAATTTGCATTTTTATTGTCAACGACTTGTTCAACACGGAGTGTATATGTGTAAGTGTAAGTAGGAATTTTTCCATGTTCTCAAAGCTATTGACCCGTGCTTGCCTTTGCCTGCAAAAAAAAACTGAACAAACGAAATAGACTCGATGACATTTGGTCAAATTTAATTTGCCAATTGTGATATGATGTGGTGTAAGCAAATGAACAAGCCCACACATAATTTCCCGTGAAAATTGGGTATTGATTCGTGAATTGAGATGAAGAACGGTGATGATGATGCCGATTCATTGAGCGAAACTAATTTGATTTCTTAATCTGATTTAATAATTGATATGGCATAAGAAGTATTAAAGCCTCCCTGATGATTTTGAAATGTTTTAAATGCTCCCCACACATTGCATTAACTACATACTTGGCTTAACTAACTGTACTCATAAATATGTTTGAATGTGAGATGTGTGCTTGTGATATGTGCTGAGAGTGAGTGGGAAGACAAGGCACCTAAAAGGATTATAATATGTGATAGTAACAAAATATTTTCCGCCTGTCAATGATCACCTAGCCTAGTAGTAGTAAAGTAAGGCTTAACCTCGCTCCATATATATAAAAGAATGAATTTGAATGAAGAGATTAAATAGGTATTATAATATATGTATTATGATTCGCAAAAATCAAGCTTCATATTGTAATTGAAGCATAACCTTTACATTGACTTGTAGTCAAATCATACATATAAGTACATATGCAAATTGCATTATTATTATTACCTTTGACAATGATGAGGATGATGAGAATGCAAAAATATTTGGCCTCCGTTCCGTTACCTCAATTGTTACACTGACTGGGCAGTTTACACTGTCAAAATCACGTCGTAATGATCCCCAATCTCGAATTAATTCTTCTTTTGTGCACACAAATTTGTATGCTAGAGGACAAGACAGGATGCATATATAAATATGCATATGGGTTGATGGTTTGTGTGGACTGTGGACTATGTGGTGTGTGTGCTGTTGTCAACAATCAGAACGTAACCATCACCATCATGTAGCCTTTCATACCGATATGGTTTCTTTGCAGAAAAAGGAACACATTGAAAAAGTTTTTCAAGTGCAAAATGTATTTGTGTGAGTGTGTGTGGGCGTGTAATGTCCGTCAACTTGGTGAACCATGTGTTACACAGCAAAACAAAGTCACAGACATGCCACACCACGAGAGAGATATGGTGTTATTACCTAAAAAATTACAAAAAGATCCGTAACCTTGTACATTTTAGTTTTTGATTTTATTATTATATTTTTTCTTCACAATTCAAACATTTTTTTCGCCATCGTCATATGGGCTTGGCTTAGAGGTCTATTATACAAGTATGTAGATTATTAAGGCAAGGAGTCGTGTCTTCTTGGTTGAAACTTTGCTTAAACCCAAAACAAGAGTTGAGTTGATGTGTAGAAAAGATCTTAAAAGTCATTCCCATGTCCAAATGAGGGTAATTCCTCATACTTTTCTTTGCAATGTGATGTGTGTTCCCTATAAAATACAGTTTGATGGGGTATAAAACAAGTGTTAAATTCCATTAGAATCTTGCTCCTGTTAAATACTCTTAGAGTTTTAGGGGCCTTGATACGCCCTCCTAGAGCTAAATTAGTTGGCAATGCAAATATCTTCTCCTTTTAGTTCTGTTCCGTAAGTCAGCACCTTGAGGACATGAATGTGTGAAGTTGGTCTCAAATTAAGCGTGGAATATTACAATACCTATAAAAAATGTTGCATGCTTTTATAATGCTTATCAGATCGCAAAACTACACCAAGCCAAACCCTTCTTCACCCAACAGTAGAAAAATGGATTAAATTATCGTTTGTTATCGTGCCGCAATTAGTCACTCATTGACTATCGCTTCACACATCATTATGCATAAAAAGAAAGGGTTGTGTTGTATGTGCAAGGCATTCATTCTATTTCACATCAATTTTCCAGGAAGTCACGTTACCTCAGTCAAGTGCTTCTAATCTTATCTCTCTTTTATTTTGTAAGAGTAAAAAAGCCAGTTTTAACTTCAGTTTCAACTCGAATCACGAAATACAAAGACAAGTGTCAAAGAAAGCAAAAAAAAATTGTCTTATTCTCAACATTATTATTATCTCAGCACAACCAACAAACTGCAACCTTGAGATAGTTTTTTTGTCTTTTGCAAACTCACAAAAAATTGGAATGACGAAAGTTATACCTGAAATTATTATAGGGTGTACCGTTCTCCTCAGTAGTATCCGGATAAAATGCAAATCATTATTGTCATCAGAGCACTGACATTCTCTAATTGAAACCTCATTCCCTTTTTCCATTCAACTCCCAAAGTTAAGTAACTTGAAAAAAATAATGATGTCAATATCTCATCATGTACATCTACTGATGACTATATGACTCGAGTAAAAAAAGTGTAGCAAAGAGCAAACGTGACGTGATGATGAGAATTTATTTAGCAATAATACACAATTCTCCGAAGAATGGGGAGCACATTTTTTTTGCATATAACTGCTCTATTACCTTATACCTTGTGCCACGAGTTCACATTATCCACATCCACCATCTGTAGTAAAGTGGCAGGCTCGACTTAAGGTATATTAGCTAGAGTAAGTTGTGCTAGTACCACGGACGGAAAGCTGAATTGGTTGTCCTCCCCCACCATATCTTTATATAACATCTCTTGCAAAATTCCTAATGGTAGGGTTGGTCACTTCACTTTTTTCCTTCAAAAAAATAAATACATATATCTGTAATTTACATAACGCAATGCTACCATACCATTAGGATATTATGACGACTTAAAAATCCACTCGATTCTACTCGTTTTCTCATCAAGATACATAAAGCTCACCCGCTTACTCTTTCTTTTTTTATTGTGTCCATGAACGTTCATGATGATGATGATGTGAGTGAAGTGAATGAATTTCATATATACGACACGAGTAGTACATATATGTATATGATAAATTGAAATAGTATACTTTTAACTTGTTAGTCTGAATATGTGTGTACATTGAATTTTTCAACGTCTAGTTTACAAAAAAAGTATCATTTTCTTTGAGAAGAACAGACAAAGTCATTAGCATTCGCATTCCTTACAAAAAAAAACATGAATGAACGAACGAGTGACTGAATGGTGGAAAATGATAGAGTTGTGATTTAATTTTTGCTTGATTTAAAAAGCAGGAGTCATTCCTTCATTTGTGAGTATATTTTTGCAGGAATATAATATCTTGCATAAAATTTAAATACATGTTATATTCTATAACTTTATACAGCACTTTTCACTTTCTCTTCTCCTCCTCCGTCTCAAGTTTTTTAAAGATTATAAAGCACACTGGCGTTTCTTCTGCTCTCATTTCATTCTCATGTGTTATCTATCATATCATCACAAAGATTTTTTCATTCCTACATGATTCTAATCAAATCTCAGAATATACTGGTATAACATTTGCTTGACTAACTTGCATGTGCTTCATTCTCGTACATCGTAACATAAATATAAGGCAGCTTTAGTGGAGATACAAGTTCCGGACGGAAATGAAAAATGAGTTGAGTTGACTGACATGATACACGTAACGTTTGGCATATTTGTTGATTTTTATGCATGTTATTCGCAATTTTGATAGTGTAATCCTATCAAAGATAGTGTAATTTATGTAAAAATGCGAATTTATATACTTTTATCAGTCATCCATCCTTCCATCCCCTTTGTCATAATATAAATTTTTACTCTAGTTTTTACTTGTCGTCGTATTTACATCTATAGCTGACGTGTGCGATGCGAGTTGAGCTAAAACGTTTACAACTTTTACATTTGAAATAATTACCGTTTACTACACAAGTGCATTTTTTTTCATTTGAAAGATAGATGATAAGAGGTATGCCCACAGGTTACGTTCTTTCCACATGTAAATGACTGATGATGATGATGATAATACGATGCACAAATGTTGTCAAGTTGCAGAAATTTTTTGCCTGTGGAGAGAGAAGTGCAACAAAACAAGAAGGAAATGGGAAATAGGCTTCAAAAAAACAAATAATACAACATAATATATAACAAGCATGATGAGTAATGAGAGTGAATTCCTATTTGATACACTTGCTCTCAGTTTTTTCTCTGATGTGATCAGATAAATTTTGCGTAATTGTTTGTGATTAAAATGTCACATCCGTTTCTTTTTATTTGCGTTTTTAAATGTGTGTGGCAGTAAGTAACCATCCTCTCTTATTCATTCTCGAAAGGGTTTTTGCATATAGCTCAACTTTATTTATGTAAACAGAGGTTGGAGGATGTTTTATGAAAAATTACGATTTTGCAATGACTAAAGTGATTCAGGTGCACTATCACTTTTTATCTAATTGGATGATGGGTGATAGAAAGACAGAGAGAAACTGCGAATTCATCATGTTTTCAAATGCATTACAAATTACTTATTAGTTAGCAAGATATTGTGATAGCGTCTACACAATATAAAAGAGGGATTTATTTATATTTTCTACACTAATTGTTGTCTTATGCAATTATTTATGATGCTAAACTTCAAGAAATTTCCCTTGGATTTCGACATCCCTCCTCTTGAGCTGGAAATTCTAGTTCGTGAACATTAGAAAAAGTTGAATTTTAAATTCATCTCATCTCATATTTTACTCCATGCGCACGTTTATCTCTTTTTTAATAAAAAACGGTAGGAAACACAGTAGCAATCATCCACTTTAAGTATAACCTGAAATTCATAGTTTCTAACCCCATAAATAAAAATTGTCTGACTGGTCTGGTGTGTGCGTGATTTTTTAAAAAGGTTGCTTATTTCAAGGGCCATACTTATTAATACTTAACATAAGGGCCTATTTCCTTTAACACGTTCAAAACTAACATTCACACAGAAGCCGAAAATGCTACAAAGTTGTTGGTTGCTAATAAAAACAACCATTTCCTTACGTCACTTTCGTTTTTTCCATGTCGTCAGCGAGTCAGCCACAAAACTAGAAATCAACTTTGCGGCAAAAACGATCAAGCATCAACATCAACCTTTTATATTATTACGATCATCTCGTGAAAATTAAGAATTTGTGAGTTGTTCCCTTGAACAAAATGCGGACAGCATTAGAAGCAGCTGCTTATCGTCCGTGTGAGAAGATAGAAACATATAAAATTTATAATATCATTTTTCATGCATCAGATTTCTCATCACGCTCATCCCGATTCTCTCTACCTTTCTCCATAAAATACTTATTCAGGACAAGATAGATATATACCAATTATTTAATTTACATCGTACCAATTACGGAAAGTGTTTCTGAAAAAACGAAGGAGCTGAGCTGAAGGTACTACGTATATAAACTTCCCCCACCGAGGCTCCTTGACTGTGATCCTCTTGTTATGTGGGAAAAATGGAATTGCATGCTAATATTTCTATGATTATAGTCATGTTCATATTATAAAGGCTATTTCTATACATCTTACTATCAAAAAGTCATATTATTATCGTCATGAATGCCTTTTGCGTGAATGTAAATGCAAATGGCAATTGAAATGCTACATTTCAAATCCTCTCTTTTACTTGTTCCTTTGCTACTCCTCGTTGATGGTCAGTTAGCAGTTGAAATATTTCAATAACATTTCTATATACCTACGTCTCCGTCACGGGCTGCCGCCTCCACTAACACTTATACCCTTCTTATATATCTTCTCCTTCTTCGCTCGTTTCTTCTCCATCAGTCAAGTACGTACGCGACAAGAAGAGGAGAGGAAAAAAGAAAGACAAGACAGGTAGAAATAAATTGCTCTTGTGTATTGTAAATTGTAATGTAAACGTAAACTACTGAGCAGACGACGCACTTCATTTTTATCATCATTGACTTTTATACATTGTATATATAAGAGCAATTTCTTTCTTGATATGATTACAGAGTGTTGTTGTTCTCCTCTACTTTTCCAACTATTCTAAAAGTAGTAGTAATAATACGTGTGTAGTAATGAGTCAACATTTTTACATTATGTGCCTCATCAAACCAAACCACAATTACTGGCTTTTTCTACAATTAACACACACTTTATGCTCTTTGTCCATAAGTCATTTAATTTTTCTAATAAATTTTAAATTTGCATTTTATTTTCCCTTCTTCCTCACTCACTGACTTGGCTCGATTGCAAAAGCTTGACTGGAGTAGTTAGCGCTAAGATAAGGAGTAGCTTCATTATCATATCGTTATAAAAGCTTAATAGGAATTTCCTTTGTGTAGTTTTTCTGCTTTTTAAATCATCAAGGTAGAGAGA
>JAANSM010002864.1:0-14054 GCA_036850725.1 Orchesella villosa | reverse complement strand
TTGGAGTAGCCAGAGGTAACATAGCTCTTCTAAGAAGATGTGGAGTGAAAAGTGAAAAGGATCATAAAAATTCCCAAACGACTAATTTTAGTCACGCTGAATTCTTCAGTTAGAGCTAGAGAATGTAGGTGAGTAGAGATGGTTGAGAACATGCATTTTATACTTTTTGTGAATAATGTTCTTGCACACTGAACTGCAAAATGTGTATAAATATGTATGTGCTTGACTTTTGCATATAATAAACCACATATATAACGTTGTATCAAATGCGAAGACTTCAGTCATTAAAAAAGTAATCATTATTAATCGATCCTGTGTTTCTCATACATAGTTTGTTCGAAGTTCGAACATATGCCATATTTCACTATATACCTATATGACTGCCTATATCCTCGTACTGTTTTTTATACATTTTTTTTATCTCAATTTGAAATAGCTATATAGTGACAGAGATTCTATACACAATCAGTAAATACAGATGTTATTCCAAGAAATCAATATTCATTCAGAAAATGAAGCGCATTCGAAAATTTCAACAATGTTGATAAACTGTGTCACTCAGTTGTCTGCCTTTCACTCAACGCCTACAACAAGCAAAATTTGCTGGTGTGCAATATCTCGCAGCCATTACTTCATTAGGAACAAAGGCCATTACGTAAACGTAACGATGTTTTTATGTTCAAATTATTGTAAGCCTTTTATAGTGAAGTGTGCAAGAGACAAGGTTTGATAGAGTCATGATACGGAATACGTCATACAAGTTTTAAGTGGTAATATTATACCAAAGGGATATTGAATGAAATCTTTTTTTGTGGTATGCTCGATGCAAGAGCATTTTTCTTCATGGTTCTGGCATGTGTGGATGATTATCCACTGAAAGGATTGCAGTCGTTAGAAGCATAACCAGACATTGAGATGATACATTAGATGCCATGGGGGAAAGCCAAGAAAAAAACTCGAACGACTATGACTGGCCATCATCATTTTGGTAGTCATTATGTGTTATATATGTGATAGTTGATAGTAATGTGATGATGATGGGAATGATATGATGTACCACGGAACCGGTAGTGGAGTAGAATGTGTTCTAGTTCTCATCCACTAGTATGTATGTGACTATGGCATATTATGCCTAAGCATGTCGGGGTAAATGAAAACATATAGTTGGGGAAAAAGCACTCCATCATCTGTCTCCGTATACAGTGGAGAAAGTACTTTAGTTACGCTTCGTATTTTTTGTGATCAAAACATGTGGATGTGATAACAAATAGTTGACTTTTGTCTTGGAGGTTGAAAGGATGTGAAATGGATAAAATATGTCTGTTTAAACATATAGTTTATATATTATAGATATAATGACGGAAGCAGAATCATATAACTTACTCATTCAACTGATAAAATACCATCTCCTATCTTCCTTGTTTGCCATTTGATATCAATTTCTTGCCGGAAGATGATGTACAACTCAGTATTTTTTCATGTGTTTGTTTTCCTGTTTCACCAGTACCTATATATGAGCTTGCAAGGTGATATTATAGTAAATTAGTTAAGTGATAAATGTAGCCAGGAAATTACTAGCGGTTGGATGAAAGGGAAAAATAAATTCTAACTAAACCAAGACCGGAGAATGATGTATACAGCTTGTTAGGAGATAAGTCCATTGAAAAGCCGCAAAAAATCCCTTTCTCTTTAGGTTTAGTTTTAGTAGTCGTACAAAATCCGGTCTAAATGTGTAAGTAAACACATACAGTAGAACACAAAAGCTTCCGGATGTAGTTAACAACCCAAACTCAGTCAGATCAAGTTACATCAACAGACAAAACAATCCAAACAGGGATTTTAATGGGAAACTTCATTGGAAATGTAGAAACCTAGCGTGCTAGGTGTACATCTGATAGGTGATAGTGATAGAATAGACCACATTGAGTTAGTAAAGCTAATCATGAACGAATACATTCGGGGAAACAAAAATTCGCGTTTGTTTCTGCATCCCCTATATATTTTTTACAGATATTTTAGCAAACCTTTATCATATCTTGGTTTACCCCTTAACATGAGTAATTTGATAAGCTTATTATAAAGCTCGGAGCAAGCACATTCATTGTCGATTCTATACTTTCTCTAACGGGAATTTTAAATACACATCAAAACGCACTCGACACTCAACATTTCTAAATCTACATTTCTAACCAATTGTAATGTACATCGTTAGTACTGTTACAAATATTGATGTTTTTATGAATACTAGGTATTATTGAGTTAACCAGAAGTATTTTAAGTGCAATGACGACACTATTTTCTCTCAGAATCTAGATTCTGTCGAATCTATATCTAAATACATACTCGCTTTCTACTGTACTGAAGATTGCTATCTACTACACAAGATTTACGATCAGATTAACTTTTGTTTATTCATCTTATACGATTTGATGTAATTACTTCTGTTATAGTTCTTCCGTCATAATGTATGAAAACAATTTTATTCCAAGCTTCAATCGTTTCTTTTCTTTACATGTAATACAATCACAAATAAATAAAAATTCTCTGTAATCATTAGTGTAATAACTAACGCAATACGAGGTTATATGTATGTGATACTCCATGCAACGTCAAAGTTTTTACTTCATCTTCCTTTCCTTTTCATAAATTGGTTTATTTTTAAAGCATATATATAATATGTAATGCACGTTTAACAAAGATATATATATCTTTGTTGTCTCAATTTGGTATAATATATAATTTTACGGTGNGATATAACTTTGTTGTCTCATCTTGACATAATATATAATTTTACGGTTTGTGTACTTGCTCCATAAACTCATTCATCTCATCAGTGACTATATCTTTCACTTTCACTTTGTGTCTACATTCATATTGCTTTATGGTAAAGAGAACAAAACATTCATCAATCATGGGCTTCAGTAAGCCCCTGATATCAAAATTTATGGTGGTATAGTACAAAGAACTAGCCGGTATTTTAAGCTATATGTGTATGTACACAGTTTGATTTATTTGACATGCCCTCCTTGAAGTTTTGAAGCGCTGTTTCAATATTGAAACGCTAAGATTAAAGGCATGTTTTCAAAATCGGCATAGAATGGAAAACAGGTAATGATCAAAGGAAACTATTTGTTTATTAAAGTGAAGTCAGGCAAAGAGATTCTGTCAATGAGAATATTCATAGCCTATGATGATTATGATGGTATTCGGATTATATTATGAGGCAGTCATTCTTTGACTATAAAATTGCACTGTTTGTTTACCTTCCACATGATAAAAGTTGATTTTTTCCTTAGCATTATTATTACTTATTTTTTATTATATGGAATCTCATTTTTGCTTTGAGAAGTATGCATATTTATGTACCTCATTCCATCTACCCCATGGCAAAATATTTTGCATCCCGTCCCTTTCCTGTAAACAAGATATTATGTAATGATAATCCTTATTGCTGCATCATCNTGTACCTCATTCCATCTACCCCATGGCAAAATATTTTGCATCCCGTCCCTTTCCTGTAATGTAAACAAAATATTATGTAATGATAATCCTTATTGCTGCATCATCTATAAACTATTTTTCTTTACTGAACGTTAGATATTTGCAAGCTATATAAAATATCGATTTAGATATAGTTCCTAAAAGTTGAAAGTTATTGTCAATGCTTTTTCTTAAATACAAGAACAAGGTTTTTGCAGAGATAGGCGGTAGTGATTATGAAAATTCTGATAAACAAACGAAAGCCGAACCATAGAAAACCCAGCAACTCATTTTCTGAACGTTCCTATTTTCACTTCTTTCACGGAAACAAAATCTATCTTGTAACAAGCAAAAAGAAGGGTATATATAGGAGTGTTGACTAAAACAAAAGAAAAGTAGTTTGGAGTAGAGGAAGAAGAAGAAGAAAGAGAAAAGATTAGGAAATTAATGTGAAATTTGAAGAGCTGAGTCATTCGCGAAAATGGAGTTTCAAAAGGAGATGAAAAATTTTCGCTCTGTTTGCCAAACTACACATTTGTGTAATAACAAGTTTCCATTCTTATAGGCTTTGATGATCTTTCCTAGAATTGAGTATCCAACTTACGAAATCAGGGTGGAATGCATCTAACGAGCATGTGGTACCACATATATAGGAAGGCTACATTTGCGATTTTTTCTGCTCACAAACCCATATTCATCTCAGCTCCAAATTAGGACTACGCACAATAGCCCCTCATTATAATGAAAATTCATTGTCAAGACAAGCTGCTCAGCCAGAAAACGAAAACCAAATCTAAAAAATACATTTGGTTTCTGGCTTGGCTTGGCTTCCTAAAATGACCTCAGGTATTCAAATCTATAATGTTCACTGATGTTACAGCCTTAGTTTTCAGATATCCCTGAAATGCTATGCTTGCAGGAAAAACTGTAAAAGAAAATGATTTCTTGTTAAAGAAATTGGAAAAAGATTCTATTAATATTTCAATTATTCGTCTTGCGTTCACAATTGCTTTTTACAATCAATTTCGAAGGTTGTAAAAGGAAAAGATGTATGCATGTATAATACCTTTGTCTATTTGAAAACTAACGATCACTTCCGTGTATACTACATTCTTTCAGTTCCCTGAAATAGTGAAATGCAATGCTTGCAGGAAAAACTGTAAAAGAAAATGATTTCTTGTTAAAGAAATTGGAAAAAGATTCTATTAATATTTCATTTATTCGTCTTGCGTTCACAATTGGTTTTTACAATCAATTTCGAAGGTTGTAAAAGGAAAAGATATATGCATGTATAATACCTTTGTCTATTTGAAAACTAACGATCACTTCCGTGTATACTACATTCTTTCAGTTGCCAACATCCCATAAATAAGTCGTGCTACACAGGAAGTACCTTTACATGGGGAACTCGCTACATGTACATTCATGCAAGTCACATACAATCTAATTCAGAGTGGGCTACTTACCACATACACACATCAGTCCTAATCCATTTCTCTCTACTTTCACAGAAATCAACTCTTTGAAAAGGCATGCAGCTCCATTGTCAAACATTTTCTCCTCTTGATCTGTCTTGAGAAATCGAAGAAGAACAAGACTTTGATCAGACAAGGAAATAAAAAAACCAAAGAACAAACCAATGTTGTAAACTCCACAATGAAACTACAACCCCTTTCGATAGTATATCGTGTCGTCAATCGTGGATTACACATAAAGCCAGTCCGCCTTCACAGAAAGAAGAAGCGGCATATTCACGTGGATACTGGATACGTGGTACACACAAAAGAAGGGCAATTTGATCATTGAGCACGTACAAATTCTTTAGGAGAATGTCTACGTTTGATTACGAGCATTTTCTCATGATCATATGTATATGATTTGTATTATATAAATACATAATATAGCGTACTTCCTTATACATACATTTTAGATATACTTATTTTATAGTTAATACCTTTACATGAGTATACTTTTAGATTTCTATAACTCACTTTATGTCGTGGAGCCTGGAGGTTATAGGATTCCAAAGCACGGGTTTGCTCGTAAATATAAGAACGAGTTTCCTCCTTTCCTCCATTGAAAAGGAGCCAACATTGAATTTGTTTCTTGGTTATATCTGTGCAAGTGGGTGGTTGTAATATTCGAACGCGTGTTTTCTGCTCTATAAATCTAATAAAGACATACTTTGCTGGCCAGTTATCGTATTTGGCAAGCAAGGGAAACAACGTCACACGACGCACCAGGCTTGCCCAGACCACTTGCAATTGCATCTTCATATGCTTTCTTTTAAAAGGTTCTTCCAATTATTTGTATTTACTATTTGCTCAAAGAATGCTGAACCGTTTTATTTATTCTTTGTGCACTAGCTGCGTAAAAAGTCGTAGACTGTCTGGAAAAGAGACGAGGATGTTGAATAATGATATGAGAACTGGTATAAACGACACTATATACTGAATAACCAACTTTATAGTTTAGATATTGCTAGCATACATCTGGAGCATCTGGATTTACATAAATATACATACGATATAATGTATACTAATTATACAGTTAATATGATCAACTCGGAAAAGGAAAAACCATTCATTTTCATTAGTTTAAGCAAACTCATTTTCTCCAATTGACACACAAGATTACCGTCAGTATTAACAGCTATTTTTGGCTCTATTATTTTGCTGTAACCACTACACTACACCCATCAGTAAAGCTGATTTCGAATTAAAATAAGTTATTTCATGAAGTTCATATACTTGAAGAATACATGAAGAATTTTAATGTAAGATTTACTTAAGTCATCCATTATTATACAAAAAAACTACGGTTTAGCGACCACGCTTAAAATATATATAAATGAGCGTATCGTCTACACAACCCATACAACCAAAACTCTGAATGCAAGTATCATCTCCATATTCGCCACTTCCTCGTTTCTCTTTATAATATCGAATGCACATCAAATATGAGAAAACGAGAAAGACAGAGACGCAATACTCTCTGGACAGGAAGACTTTTTTTATGAAATGTTCATATTTCCGAATGCCTTGATTTAATTCAAGTGTGGAGAAATCGATCGAAGAAAATATATCAAGGCCGGAACCGGACTCCCCATGTAATAGGTAATGTTATTATTCCACTAGAGACATTCATTATATGAAAAGTTAGGATATTTGTAGCACGAAGCGTGAAAGCATCTACATTAGTGGAGCTTAAAAAGTATACACTCGAATAACCTATATGCCTACCTACACTAGTTCCAGTATGGCAAGTAATTGTGCAATGTTTACTCAAGTGGAATTACAAAATCCCTCGGAAAAATGTAGGCTGATATATTACATGATTGCAACACGAGTCCAATATTATTCCATTGCTTCGTTATCATCATCATCACCACTTTCAGTGAATATCAAGGGAGTCGGAACGGAACCAAGTAAGATGATCAAGATCATAATATATAGAATAGAATACATTGGAGACGGACTAAAAGAAGAGTTAAAGATTTGCCAAGAAATTCCAACAGACTTTTTGCACATTATTGTGCATAGAAGAAAAGAGTCTACTGCTTCGCAACTAAAATGAATGAGATTTTTGAACACATATATTTACTGACTGTGTAAATATGTTTGTGTTCAAGATTCACAGCAAGTTATATTATACACTATCTTTACCATCACCAAGCATAAGACTACCAAGTCTGACATGAGCAAAGCAAAAGCAACGAATCTATTGTTATCTATCTTGAAAACATCTGAACTCGTTAATAAAGTATCTAGCGCTGTGTATTTTCCTGAATAACTTTTGAGTAGAATGTCGACTTGACTTAGCTTTTCAATTTCATTTTCATCATATTCTTTGACGGAATACTAAAAAATAAGATTCTACACAGTGCACACAGATTGCAGATATACACTGTATACATTATATATATGTATAGTATATTCCTGTTCTATCTTTCAATAATACCATATACGTACACTAGTTTTCCCCTAGATTATATTATATGGAATCCCACGTACAAATATTAACAATATTAACAAAACTCTTCAACAGCACATTATAATGGGGGCATATTTTTCCTTGTTCATTTTATGATCAACTCTTTTTACGAAGGAGTACACAACCCGCAGGCCTATGAAAGTCCATTAAAATATTTTGCGGTTTGAATTTTCCATAGTCTTGTTCATTATATTGTACTTGTTTTCAATGTTTTTTATTACTATGCAGAGAGTATTCTTAGAATTTATGTGTTCTGAATGATGGTTATTCTGGAATTGGGGTAGTACTGGTAGTGGTAGTAGGGATGTAAAAATGCGGATATATGTAAGAAGCATTTTCAAATTTTATTGAATTGGCAAAGCGTGAAGATTGAATAAGTCTGGAATATAGGACATTTTTCTAAACATATTCATGTATTAACTTGACACTAGCACTAGAGCTAGTTTTGCTTTGCTAAAAATGGCGTTTACATACGATGTTCTTATTACACGAGTTTTTTTCTGCGAGTGTAAAGCAAAAGTACATAATCTTTGATCCCTTTTTGAGGAGTGATGTATGTATGCAAATTTCCATTTAGTAGTGTAAAGCACTCATCATCTAGCCCTTTCTATTTAGGAAAGCAAATAAAATGAGTTAATACGAAAAAAATTTAGTTCAAAAGCAATTTTGAAGCAGAGAGTAAAAATGTCTTGTTGCTCTCTCCGTCAACTAAACTCCTGCTTCCCTATTCGTCACCACACATTTGAACATTGCCAACAGATCCAATTTTCTGGAATGGAGGACTAAGTGAAAGTGCTTACCTCCTCTTCTGGGTATGTATACTTGATAACTGAAGTGGAGCACAAATCTGAGAAGAAGTAAAAGCAAGAGTAGTACTAGTAGTATCTGTGTTGGAGTAGTAATCGCAGTACATGTCATCCAGAGCTGAAGACTTTTCCCCGGCAAGGCCTATTTGATCAACTAACTTTGAGTATGATGAGGATAACTAAAGTAAGCTGAAGCAATAAACAAGACGCAACACACAGTCAAGCATATATATATATAGATCTAGACAACTTCTCTATTTTCTTCCTTGAGCTTCACCACAGCCGTGTGAACATTGAGCATCGGAATCGCATGGTGCTGAAATGACTATTGCCAAACTCCAGTTGGGTTTCCCTTGCTTACTATTGGAACTGAATGTTAGAACTAGTGGATCTACATCTGGTATTTGTATGGGCTTACGTTACGACGAAACGTACTACTTGCAAAAACTTTTAACGTTACTGCTTTTGCTTTGATGCCTTTTACTCATGCTTCCATCCATCCACTGACTCAACCAAGTTGGAGACCCTTTGGTTGGTCTGCTCTGCTGTTGCTGCAAATGGGAAATCTGCGCACAGAAAAGTTTATCAAAACCCGGGTAACATCTCACAGTCTGTACCTATCTTTATTTACAGCGGGACAAGAAAGCTTTGACTGCTGGGAGCTGGAAGCTAGCAGGAAAAAAAGCTTTTTATTGCTCGTTTTTCATAAAGCAAGAATCACATTTCCTTCGACGAAGAAAAGGGAAAACCTAATCTTGGTTTCCTTGTTAAATTTTATTCACAATTTTACTTTCATCCTATTCTTTAGTTACTCCTACTTGAGGAACTTACCTTTTGACTAGGTTTGTTCAAAAAAAAAGTTTGACACACTGTTTCTCCGTCAAATATCTTGTAGCCGAGAGAATAAGAAGAGTGATTTGAAATTTTGACGTAATACTAGTGATCGTGTTTTACACCACCAAACAACTCGATTTTTATCATCATCTCAGGACGCCCTGGGGGATATATTTTACATGGAAAATTTTTATACCTGAAAAAAAAAACTTAGTTGCACCAAATCAAGGAAGCTATATATATCCTTTTACGTGTGTGTTTTACATACTCAAGACAATATTTTTTTCACTCTGAAATTAAATTTCCTCCGGACGCACCGTGTGAAGTACTTTTGATAGACTTTTATATTAGATTTATATCAATTCCTCTGAATGGGAGTAAAATTAAGTTTGCACCTGTTTGAAACGATATTTATGAACTCTCAGAAACTCATGAAAGAATATCCTACAGAATACTATCCAAACCTACATACATCTTGCTAGTGGAGGGGGCAACATAATTTGTAAATATAAATAGCTCAATAACATGCAAATTCTCAGAATAAAATCACATACTGACGAGCAAGTAGGTATTTCTAAAAGATTTGGTTATCTCACCACGTTTGAGTAGCTTTGTAGTAGGATGGTATGATCATCTATAGAAAAATCGTGTATTCCTCCCCACGAAGCTGACATTATTACTATGTAGTTTATTCGTGGTATTGAAAACATAACAATGCCTCTGATTTTCATTCACCAAATTGTCACTGTCGGTGAGAAAAAAGCTTTTATATGAAATACCCTGAAAACGACAGCTATCACTATCAGCCAACTAGAAAGCTATAACCGCTATTCAGAAGTGAAAGTAATAACGTGTGCACATTTCACCCAGGTACACAAATAAGAAAAGTACACTTATAAAGTACGTATTTTACTTTGTGTGCTTTATTCAAATTCACCACCTCCCCTTGTCATCATCAAGCTTCCTTTGAGCCGTAGTTCCTGCTGCTCTTTTCATGTGCTATCACATAACATGGAAATGGAAGGATATGAATCACAATTCTATTTCGTCAACGCTCTATATATACTCTGCAAAACACTGAAGTGCCAATCGTGCTCGCAATGCCTGTAAAGAACTAGACGGAAAGGTGAACAAGTCTGAAGTGAGCATCCAAATTATTGTGTAAGTGAGTGAATTAAAACCGCAAAACACACTGGCACACTCTTTAACTCTGATCACGCTAAACCAAATACGGTTGAAATATATTACACGGTCCAAGCTAGCAAAAGTGGCAGATCGTATAGAATCCCTCTATGATTATTAACACTCTAGTGATTCTCATGCACACATGACACCGCATCAAAAGTATGCATTAAAGCTAAACGGGACCACAAAAGCATTGGCAATTAAAAATACATGTGCTCATATCTATAGACGTGAAGTGGAAGCCGACAAATTCAACGACTAAAAACTACATAACTTTCAATGACCATATATCATGCCACTTTTGTATCGTGCGCATCAGGATTACAGTTGACAGTTTTTCATGCATATAGTTAAACAACCGCGATTTGCTCAATACCGCGATTTTACCCCATCAAAGCATAAAAGGGACCTTACAATAGCCAAATTGAAGCAACGAGACAGTGATTCGTGTACATATCTACACCTTAAAAGGACTCTCGACTTGAACGTAAGAGATATTTCCTGTCTGAAACCCAGGTATTAATTTTCATCCAACTGTCACTTCTGATTCAAATCTTCATATCGATTTCTCTACAATTTGCGCGTGAGCAAAGGTATGTCTTTTTTATTTACTGTTTTTCATGTTATGCAAAGACTACTCATTTCCAATTACATTCATCTGGCACTCCTCCTTCTTAACGTAAACTGAATTTAAAACGACAATGAAAGGCTTGAAAAGGATAGAACAAAAAGTTAAATAGCAAATAACTGGAAGTGAGAAGAAAAAGGATTCCCCGTAAAAGAAATGCTTTCACTTCTCTACATATTTTCAATTTGATTATATTATTACGACACTACCAGAAGCAGTATTACATAGAAATACTTAATAGTATAGAATATACCTCGTATATATATAAGTAAAAGAATTCATTCAATCCTTAAAGATGGATACTTACTAACACTTCTTAAAACACGCTACTCTACAAGTTTCACTTACTCTCCCCGTGAGAATGATTGTAGCGTGTTACCAATTCTTTCTTGGCAGCTTTTAAGATTCTGCATCTCACAAAAAACTCAAGTACATGCATGCTGAGACAAATGCAGAACAAAGGAAACATTCTTGCTTTGGGGTTTAGTACTTGGAGCATCTAGAATTTTTTCTTTAATTCAAGTCAGCCTGCCAGCAACACAGGAAGAAAAGTTTTTCTTTAGCAAGCAGCACTTAAAGAAGAAAACCGACAGGACACTAAACAAGCTCTTTATAGTTTTTCACCCAAGGTAAACAGTTCACGAGTATAAAATACACATACTTCTATTTTTCTCATTATTCTTAAATGACTAAGATACACCTTCCAAACTGTTCATGCATATTTGAAAAAACGAGAGCTGGAAAAAGCTCAACGAAGGATAAACGGAGTATGTTCTACATCAGCAAAGGCTAAGGCATAGCGACAATTATGATCATGATCATGTAGAAGCAGTGGTAGTCACGCATTTCTTGAGAGTAAAGAAAGGCTACGCCGCTTTCCCCCTAACATCCTGTTCTCTTCGCATCCTGTCTCCATTTGCCATTTCCCTATGGATCGTTTCTGGTCTGGCGTGTTGATAAAGCAGGCATGAAAGGAGCGTGATGACAGCGATTATATTGGAAACATTATACTAAAATGGACGTACATGTTGTCAACTTGGTTTTAAATCATGCTGCTTCCATGCTATTCGCGTAGATTGAACGTAAACTTTTTCCTCACTATGAACAGTAAAGTATGACACTAATTCGTTCTCAAAGCAAAACTTTTTCCTAAGAAAAAAAAACGCGGTCAGTCAAGTACTGTAAATGTTAAAACTACAAAAAAATAAAAGTATTCCATTGCTTAATACACTTTTCCAGCTAAGAAAAAGACAAGTTTCTGTCACTGTCATATTTAAGGAATACATTGTATCATCTGATGGAAAAACTTTCACAAAAAAATAACTTTTTCCGCTCCTCGAGCGTCTGGAAAGACTGATAGTGTATGCATGTGTAGCAATAAAAGAAAGTGAAGAAATACTATAAATTGGAGCCTGAATCATTTTATGCCTTTTCTATAGAAATGCTTACTTGCCAAAAATGTTTTTCAACCTGAACTGTATAAGTGGGAAAAAACTAAACAAAAACAATGAATCAGCAGCCACTTTCTCCTATACGCAACTTTAATACCAGGTTTAGGGGAAAATGGTTATTTGTTATTCCGTATTGCCATTTTGTATAGGAAAGCAACAGCCAATCCGGAGGATACACCTTTATGTAACTTCATTCCGTCTGAATCTGATCCAATCCAAATCCAGTTGATTGAAAGAAAGTAAAAGTTTTAAGTGAAAGCTGGCATTTTGACATTTTATGAAATCCAAGACGTGCCTTTACAATTTTTAACCCACAAATTCGAAATAAATACACGCAACCAAATAAAATCACTTGCCATGTAAGTCTATATATGTCACTTCAACCCTCGAATTCTTACGTAAAGTTAGAAGCTTTTGTAGATTCAAACTTTATGTGAAATCATACAATGTCTGGAAGTCGCACATATTTAGTATATTATTGAATCGATAGCCCCCTTCTAAGACACAAATTTAATAACATTTCCAACAGAAGTTGAAAATAAACCCATTTTGTCTTACGATATTTGAATATTCCATATGATCATATATACATATAATATATTCGCCTGAAGTTCGACTCAAAGTATTTTATCAAAACCTGATTTCACCACAGTTTTTAAAAGTAACTGCTTTTTCAAGAGAGCAACACGGTTAGGTCTTTATAAACTATAAAAATACGAACGATAGGAGTTGCCGCACTCATTTACATCTGCAATTGAGGCATTATTCATCATCACAGACATAATTTGAATTTACTACTTCTTTTGATTAAACAGCATAGACGAAGCAGCAGAAATACAAGAAAAGAGAAAATCTGTGTGACTTTCTTCGCTCTAGTTTTACCAAAAAAAATGACAGATATAATTTTCACCGAAAAAAAGCGCTGGAAAATCGTGAGACGGCATCATTGAAGCACACTTGCTCACTGTCTGTGAGACAACAGCAGGAGTACAAGCTCGCTGTGAAAGAGACGTTGATGCTGCTGCTT
Organism: Orchesella villosa; assembly: GCA_036850725.1. NCBI lineage: Eukaryota > Metazoa > Arthropoda > Collembola > Entomobryomorpha > Orchesellidae > Orchesella > Orchesella villosa. The sequence goes on along the minus strand of JAANSM010002864.1, from coordinate 650 downwards.
GCAGAACGAAAAAAATTGGAAGGGAAGTGACGAGGGGAAAAGCCGATGCACACAAGATATTGCCAGGCATATGGAAACTGTCTTTCCGTAGCGATACAACTACAATCGCACATGGTGTTTCACACACACGTTGGGACTTGAGACACTAACTGAAAGAGCCAAAATTTCAACGAAGATATAATAAGACCACACACACATCACCGTTCCTGATGAAAGAGACGGATAATATCTTGAATCTAAATGTTCCCCGAGTACCACTGACAACCGAAAAAAAGAGAGTTGAATTGACTGAAGCACCGTTGATCGTGGAGAAAGCTCTCACAAGTCACACGTGAAACACACCACACCAAGAGTCATCAGTGCCGCGTACTTGCTTCCCTTATGCCACATTAATATTTGGTGTATTATCATTGTCGTGATTACATACGATAAAAGTTTGGTGCTAAATAAAAGATAGAAGAAAGAAACTGTCTTGGCCTGTGATCCGAAATCGGGGAAATGTGGGAGAAAACATTTGAATTGTGACTGAAGTACATTGACAGTACGCTTAACAACTCTTCCAACCAACAACCAAGAAAAGTCTTCATTGTATCCAATCTACACACAATACAATAAGTAAAAAACGGTGTGTTTGTTCATTTTTACCTTTT
>JAANSM010002863.1:0-14060 GCA_036850725.1 Orchesella villosa | reverse complement strand
ATGATTATATCACAATGAATGAGAAATGAAGTGCAACACGATCACAATCAAGTTAATATTACATTTGGAGTGGCATGCCGTGCATGCGTCAGTTTAGTTACGCCATTTTCATCACATCATATTTGTTGATTGTGCCTAACAAGCAAGTATTTTTTGTGCCAAACCGTTATGATTGATAATCGCTAGGTCGAAGTCGTAGTCGTAGTCGTGATAAGGATGATGATGATGATGACAATGCTATGTTTGTATAAAAGTTTTTTTGCTAGTTTTTCTAACTGTTATTTTGCTAGTCTGGAACAAAGGAATGCAGTGTTAGATATTTGAGGTTCTTTGTTGAAGGAGTCAACTGTTATGTTATGGTTTTACAAAAAGTTGCTATTATGCATGCGATTATGTTGTTGGTGCCGAGCTGCAATGGGTGGACAAATTGAAATGTCGTTATAAAGGATTTTTTGTGGGTTTTATCAAAAGACCAGTTAAATGGTCCTTCTGGGTTGGTTACTTGATTTGGAATAGAAGAATGATGGTTTTGTCAATCAACTCTAAATATTTATTTACGAGAAAATTGTCAGGAAGACTTTAAGTTGGCAACTATGAATGGGTCATGTTATTTTGTAGCTTTGTATTTTGATTGCACTGACACATGACATTATAATATAATGCATCCTAAAAAAGAAGGAATTTTAGGAACGCATTTTGCATTAGAAAGACTGGAGGTTGGTTCGAGTCCTATATATAGCGAGTTTGGCTGGAGGCAAGTTATCAGTTAGCTTCTTCCTCTCAATTCCTAAACAACAAACATTTACTTTCGACTTTGTCGACCTCCAAAACATTCAAAATGATGAAATATGTAAGTTGAGCAAACCATTACAATAATTAAAAGTTGAGAAACTTTTATAATCATTTTTATTTTCAATCTTTTCTAACAATTTTGTTTTCAATTATAAATTTATCAGGTCATCCTCGTTCTTGCCCTCATCGCTGTTGCTTCCGCTCAGCTTCCTTTACGGAGGAGTCAGCAGCGCCAACCTCCACCCAGGAATCGCTGCCAGCTCCAACAGTGGAATCCGTCGTTTCGGATCTACCGGAGGACTCATCGGTTATGGTGGTGGACTCATCTATTAAATTTCTGAATTAAACTCTAAATTTTCTTCTTAAATAGATCTTAATTATTCAAATCTTATCGATTATTCGCATATTTTTATACGAGACTGAAAATTAATAAAAATGAGAATATAAATTCCCGTTTCGATTACAAAATATACATTTCAATGATTTGATTTTGTATCATTATTTCTCATATTTTTCCTTGTATATAAAATCATGCATCAATTGCTACGTGAGATTGACGCCGTGTGCAAATGGTTTTGACGCAATTGGTGGTACGTCGTAAGTCAATGCGATGACTCATTCTACTCAACCTGAGTTACGTAATGGGACTGTCCAGTCTACCAAACTGTGACCACCTACTTGAACAACCAAATGGTGGCATGGTATACACAAACACACGTTGGAGAAACATATTAAAATGATTTTCTGGTTAAAATTTCGATCCAAAACTAAGGTCATGCGAAATGTTCTTATAAAGATGCAAATTCTAACAACGATAAAATAAACTTGTTCTAATAAAAAATAAAATAAGTATAAACTTAAATAATATATTTTTGTAACGAGTTTTAGCTTTATTGATTGAAAATCAACTCTATAATTTAATCAAAATATAACATCACACCCTTTCACATTCACACATTTAATAATTAGTACACTTCTATAAGAAAGAACAATTCAAAGAATTATAACAACAGTTGAACACCCACAAAAGTGATAACAAGGGTTACACATGATCTCATGAAATGAGCAGTGGAAAATTCTGCTCTCCTATCGAGATGAGCCTTAACAACCTCAATGTTTCCATTAGGATCTTCAATACTGGTTGCAATGCGTGATGCCGTTATCCCATTTTTCGGATCTGAATTAGGTTGAACTGGAACTGCATCAGAATCTTTGTCTAAACTGCTGCGTCCTCCTTGCATATCTTGCTCAATTGGTAGAAGGCTATCGTCAACTTTTTTCCTTTCCAGCGCAATCATCGGCATATGATTCCCAACTTTAAGTACCATCGCTGGCTCACAAAGGTGTCCATCCGTCATTTCAAAAGAAGGAAGACATTCGCACAATCCAAAGATTTGAGAAACTTCCTTAATATTATGGGGAGCACAATGGGCATAAGGAACACACTCCATTTTCCACAATCCATCATCATTCTTCGTACAAAGTTTCTTGGCGGGGCTGAAACATTTGTCGAATTTGCTGTCATAAAACATGGCTTGGTAAGGATTTTTCCAGAGTGGGCACAAGCACTCGTTTCGATTAGTATGACATTGGAAATCGGCTCGGCAATCGGTGTCTTCCAAACAAAAGGATCTGTAGCTTCCATCCCTTTTGATGGTATCGGTAGCGTAGCCTGCTGAGTCGTAGATCACCTCGAGGAATATCAGGAGAAGGACAAATTGAGGTCTCCACATGACAAAGTTCTTTGGATAGAATCTGTCCATTGGTAAATAGAAATGTTGGATGGTAAAAATTTTAAATGATGGAATGTATAAAACTGCATGTAATAGCTGACTCGCTGACTCGTGAAATATATTAATTTTAAAAGAAAAATAAATAATGAAATTTATTGTTTCTATGCCACTTTAGAACACTTCTAACAGGATATGCTTAGCAAAATGAGATGGAACTCATACATTTGGTATCTTTTATATAATATGCAGTTTCGCACTTTTCAATGCGTTTTTCCTCCGTCTTCTGCTGATGTAAAATGTTTCTTAGATTACGACCCAGTGGCAAAATGGAAATGATACGTAATTCAATGACTACAAGTCTCTGATGATAATTCATGGTAAAAATGCTGGTTGTTTTGAATGATGACACATATCAATACACGACATATATGCTTCCGGTATAACTTTTACATTCAAGAAGGATTACACTGAAGGAATTTCTTATGCGTATATTATAATAATTATCTCACAATTTTCCTTTACATAATCGATATAATCCTTTTCAAACCCAATCTAAATGTCCACCCAACAAACGCATCGTGTAATAATATAACAGTATACACTATATGCACATGAGACCGTAACAAATAATTAGGTGCATGTCTTGCATACGAAACGGACCCATACCTCATAACATTTTTTTACCACAAATCTTAAAAGTGTCGCTACCTACAACTTCTTAAGCAGGATGTTTCGTTCTTAATCAGTTTAATGGAGGATATCAGTTGTGGTTATTGTCTTTTGGCGTATAAGTCTGATAAACAGTTCATTAATTTCAATTTCAAGTACACGTAGATATTCAATATTGTCCAGACATCCAACATCAATGTATTTTTATTAACTGATACTTTTCTTCAAATGACCATGAGATACAACAAATGTATTTAGTTTTAGCAATGAATAAATAAGACATAAGTACACATATGTATCGTCTGCATTCTTCACAAGTTTTTTGACACTCAACATAACATGCGAACTATAACTAAATGGTCTCTTGCCATTACGGCATACAAATTTAATTCAATTCTGTAGAAAAGAGAGGGAACTCGACGTTTGGAAAAGGATAGACAAGCGACGAAAAGGAAGACAACCACTTTTCCTTAGATATTCCTTCCTCTCCTCCTTATTTTTTCTCTTTAAACTAAAATCTAACATAACATGCATACAGATGTCATACGATATGGCGGATGCCTCTTTTCCTTCCCGACTTCTAAAACAGATGTATATATTTCATGCTTAACTCGTCGAATGTCATGTCCGTGACTAGGATCCCAATAATTCTCCTCCACTGACTCTTTTCCCTCTGTCCGCTCTTCGGTATAGTTAACGTGTAACCAAGAAGGAAGACAGAGGAATTACAATTGGCACCATTACAATATCACTTTCCTTTCCATCTACATCATCCACCTAGACATTATTATAAGGAGAAAGGAGAAGATCAAAAGGACATGACATGGATATCTTACATAAGAATAAGAAGGAAAAAGCACATATTTTATATTGAATTGGTATGATCAAGATCATGATGATGCAGATGGAGATGGCACATACATAACAACCTCCGATACTTAACTGTCTATCTGTCAATTGAGCCATGGCAAAGTCACACGGACTCTTCTTTAAAAAAGAGCACATTATTATCACTTTTTCAAGTTACTTTCTAAAACTTTCCACACAACTGCTCTCTCTCTCCATCTTTCCCCTCTCCCTTTTTTTCATTTTCTTGAGAGCACTTATTTGAGTTGGCCACGCAGAAGATCACCAAGCACAACCGGATAGACAAGGGAGTACGTGGTCAACTTGATCTTTTTTTGTGGACCGACGAGCGACCCAAGCAACCAGCCCAATACCTATCTCATCTCCTGGACGGGATTCTTTTTAAAATGCAGATATTTATATTGACCATGTTCGTGCTTCTTTTAAGTAGACACTAGACATGCAAGCAAAGCACTTGGTGAAAAGGCTTTGGCAGTTCATTTTTATCATCTTTTTTTCGACTCCCCAATATATCCGATCAGATTGAGTGAGTAGCTAAAGGAAAGGAGGTGGAAGAAAAAATGCATATTTTCAAATCTTACTTCATGTTCATGCCCATCCTCTCCCTTTTTTTCTTCCCCCCTAGAAAAGAAAAAAGGATTTGTTCCAAATGGTCATATCGAGACCATCATATCATCATGAGGATGACAGAAAATCGAGTACCAATACCATATACCATATCACTTATCTTCACTTATGATCATGATCTTCTTCCTTTCAACGGATACTTACACAGATGACCGGAGCTTTAGCTAAAAAATATATTGAACGAAGTAGCGAATGGATATATGCATAGTTATATAAATGTATATCGTATGGAGTCAAACAGATGTGAGCTATAAGAAGAATTGCAAGTGATTTCCTCACAAATTTTCACACGTCGGTTGGACGGACGAGAACAAAAAATATGTGGATGCTACATCCTTGTTCTTTTTTCGGAGATTTTTTTTCTGTGAAAAAAAAATAAATGTCTTTCTGGCTACAATTCTCTCCCCAGTGATGAATGGAGAGGGACCGCATCGTGGTGTGTGGTAGTGTATATGTACTTTTATACGGGATATATAGGTATATATGCACAAGAGAAACGGAAGGAAACTATTGGAATGGAATTGGATTTTTCCGGGATTACGTGGCAAATACATCTTAATATCGTCAAAGATTAAAATGCATCTTTTCTCCTGTTTTTCTCTTCACACAGCTGCCCCTCTCCTCTATATACATATTGCTAACAGATTTGAGCAAAGCAGGACATTATGTAGAGGATTAGAGAAAAACAAGAAGGAGCAAAAGAAGGGAAAGTTTTCTAGCATTTATATTCAGTGATTTTGCCCGTTCTTGTCTTGTCAGCTTTGCTTTTCCTTTTACCATATTAGCAGTCCCATAGATGTCTTCTCCACTTAAGTTGCATTTTATACTCAAAGATTTTTATTGACTTGGATGGAAATAGTTGGTCCCTTGACAGTTGTAACTTGAAAGTGTAACAGGCCTTGTTCACTCGCTCGTGGAGCAAAAAGCAGTAGCATTTCAACAGGAATGGAGCTATATAGCGAGATATATACTCAGATGGAATGGGGCTTCGGCTTTTTTAGGCTTACCTTTTACTTATGTAGGTAGTAATAGTAGTAATGCATGTTTTAGTTACATTTGTATTTTATTTTTTTACATGTGGGACTTGTGACTTGAAAAAAAATGGGAGAGGAAGAAAGACGACATTAATACGAGCAAGTGGCATCGGCTTGCCTTTGCTGATGGTTGAGTTGACCCCACACACACAACCGAGAAGAGATGGTTGCTCGTTGGTAAAGGTGGCATTCCAATTTCTGGCCAGAAATGGAGATTTATACAGATGTATGCAGATTGCAGAGATGCAGAATATGGATAAGAGCAAAAAAAGCAGCAGCAAATGGGAAGCCGAAAGATATGCTTTTGGTTGTTTCAACTTTACTTTGTCCTCTCTCTTCCACATACATTTACATTTTAGTACATTAAAATTTATACTTTTATCCAATTTGCGTCACAATTTCTATCTCTCTTTTGCATTGGTTGATATGTGCCTACTTCTCCAACTCGCTGCTTCTTTTTGAGTGTTTCTTTCCTCTCTTGTTTCCCTTTTCCTACTTCCTATCATAAAATGGAAAATGCATATAATCGTATACAAAGTCTAGGTAGGTAATAGTGTTATATAGGCATTTCTTTTCTTTCTGAGTAAATTTTGGTAACGTCCTTAGTTCTTATAGTTGATAGTTGTCACGTCCAACCATTTCTTCTTGAGAAGCAAGCCAGCTGGCCAGATTCTCTTCCTGTTAGGCTGAAACAAGTTGTGTTGCAAATTGCAACTAGGAACTACTTCAGTACAAAGGCCGACAGTGCATTGACGCGTTAGTGCTACAGACTAGTCAGTCTGCTAGACTACAGACAACCGCCGCCGATAAAGATGGAATTACAAAAAAAGCAGCTTTGATATTGAGTCTTCCGGACTTTTAAATTTTTGAATTTTTGAGAAATTTGCATACTTACAACGCGTGCAACTACATGAAAAATTGTATACATATGCGGATCCAATATTTTAAAAAATTTTAAACTAAAAATTTCTTAGTCTTAAATAATTTCTACTGAAACTAAAAAGAAATTATCCACACACCTTCTTGCTTATGCTTAAACAAGATCCCCGACCCAATTGAAAAGGCATTGAATTATACCTCTTTCCCATGCATTGATAGGCTAGACTCGAGATCCCAAAAAGCACACCACATTTTTTATACGAGCTCATAAACCCCAAGTAGATAAACCAGGGGAAAAGGAAATGTGTGAAAACATCACCACACAAGCCATGCCAATCACCAGCTTTATTTTATTAGCACCTCACTCACTCCACTATTTCCTCCTAAAAATGCATGATTACGCCAAACAATAGTGGAGTAGATTTCGGAAAGAAGGGAAAAAAGTTTGTTGTTTAAATATAAAAATATACAGTCAAAACCCAAGCTGTTCCTTATATATAAGTACTTTCTGCTGCATGTTGCTTTCTCACTCTTTTTATACTTGCTGATTCAAAAGCAATATTATTATGCCACTTAAACCAACAACCAACGTCACGCCTTGCTGACATTACAATGCATTCATTTCATTGAAATGAAAAGGGAGAGAGAGAATGCTCTGCATTCACTTTCTATTTTCCGTTTTATTCTTTCTTAAACACCGAAAAAAGATGAGACAAGCATGAATGAGGAGAAGAGTGAGAACGAATGTTTGTAATTCACAAAACAACTTTTGAGAGAGAGGCTGTATCCATAAGTAAGCTAAAGTTATTGTACAAAAAATGTACATATATGTTTTTATATTTATATATATGTATATATTATTGTGTGCAGAAAGGGAAAGAATTGTGTTGAATGAGATGAGAGTTAGCATAACGTTAATACTACTGGCGTTGTAATGGTCGTGGTATAAGTGGTGAGTGGTGAGAGATGAAGAAAAAGAGCTGGAGAAAAGAAAAGTGAGAAAAACGGGAAAAGAAAAGGCGAAACGGGTTTCAAATTGGGATCATTTCAGTTAACCGTTTTCCAGTGGCGTTAGAACAGTGTCACAAACAGCAAATAAGGAACTCTGTTCCCTTCCCTTCTCTCGAGTCTTCAGTTAAGATGAGAAAACACGCCACTTGGATGAAATGTATGCCTCTGTTTCTCTTATTAAAACGATAAATTCTTTTTTTGAGGGCACAAGGAATATAATAACATTTTAGGAAACGACTCCTCGAAAATGTGGCCTCCCTCAAAAATCATTCGCTCTTTATGTCTATTACTTTCCTTGGCTTTTATGCACGGTTTATATGTATGTTTATACTTATATAGTATATACTATTTAGCCATATGGTGTTCAATCTAAAGAAGGGTAATATCATCATGATACACATTTCCCACTTTCACCATTGAACTTTTATATGTATATATCGAAACCAAAGTATCTAGCCGGAAAAAAATAATAGTTTCCACCAACCAACAAAGCAAACCGAAGAAGCAGACCAACTTTGCCGCATACTTTTATTTGGCCAAAGTACATCATACAGTTTTACTACACACGCCCCAGTCGTATAGTTTAGAGAAGAACAGAAGAGTCTGTGTTGATATAGGAAGGAGTAGTAGTACTACTCAATTTCAAATGTGATTGTGAAATGGCTGGGTTGTGCGTGAGAATGAGGATAAATAGAGGAAACCATGCTATATATCGATATAGTGCTATATAAGCTATAAGAAATGGAATGAAGCTTTCTTCCTTACTGTGAAAGAAATGTTTCATTGTTTGTTTTTAACTCCTTTTTCTTATTGAATTAAAGTCAAGCTAAGCTAGGCTTTTACTTGCTCTTGTAAGGATCTATTGGAAAGACGGAAATTGTATGAGAAGGAGAAGATAAACACACAAAATGTTGTTTTAAGTTTTAATTCAAAGTTTTAGAAAAATGAAGAAAAAAAATTGCTGAGGCAGAATTAGATCTGTTCAATGTAATACAATGAAAATTTGCCTTACCTTGTCTTTTCCAAATAAAGAAATTTCCCGTTTTTGTTAACTTTTTTTCAGTGCAATATTAAAAATTGAAGGAGACGCAAACAAAGGAAGGAGGCTCTTTATTGAATAAGTTGTTGAATATTTACACGCTTCCGGTTAGGAGGGAGAGTGCCCTCCATTAACGTAATATTTTTGCTGTAACATTTTTTTCTTTTCCTGTTTCAACTGTGTTTGCTTGTAATGTGTAACAAAATATGGCCAATTTTGAGTGAAATGCCGTGGGGGAACAAACAACCAAGTCGTAAATGGAATACACGGGATATATATAGTGTGTATGGATAATTCGAGTATCGCTTTACACTTTCCCTATTTCATTCAATTCCTGAATTGTAATAAAGAAAGTATAAGTTAAATAGTATAGTGCATATGTTGCATTGCTTCATTAAAAGATTCACTTTGAGTAGGAAGGAAAAACCTGAATTTTGTTTGTAGGAAAACAAAAGTAAATACAGATCAATAATATGCATTATAAAATATTACTTTTACATGCATTTTACTTATCCTGTTATATTGGCAAAAAATCCAGTTTAATTTTGACTATTTTTACAGCGATTTTTCGATACCTAAATGTGTAGAATATCTCCCAAAATCTTCAGTCTTCTTCAAGTAAAACTCCTCCTTATTAGCAACTCCTCAACTCCATCCAATTTCTCAATTGATCTTTCGTAATATAACAAACGACTCAAGTTTGAGGAAAAGGTCAGACACAATGAAGAAATATGTCCTAAAAATCTCATAAACAGGGTGAATTTGGCGTGTTCAGCTTTCCCACTGCTTTAGCCATACAATTTTCCTGATTTTCTCACATTTCTTCCTCCTTCTCTTTTAGCGTAATAAGAAGGATGGGTGAATATCTACAACTTTCTTCCTACAAAAAGAACAAACTCATAGATTAATATAGAAAAAAGGAGAAGGAAGATCCTCGTCTGGTCTAGCTAAAAGCAAACGAAGAAGGGGAAACAAAAGACAGTTTGTTTCAGTCTGCAATGCACCCGCTGAGTTTTCGACAGAGAAACTTTCCTTCTTACTTGATTAGTTTTTGGATTGTTTGTATTTAACAGGAGTGGAGAGGAAAATGATCCCATGGGCCACGCTTTCTACTTGAATTATTTCCAGAATAATAAAAATATTGGCAGTTATTCATATTGTAAACGATAATTTTTATTTTGTCAAATTTTTATTGTAATTAATCTTTCGATGGAACAAGGTAAAATTAAATGATTATTTTACAGTTTTTACTATGTAGATAAACATCTTCAACAGTCATGAATCGTGATGAGTCGGTTGGATGATGTTGAATTCATATACTTTTTCTTGTAAAAGTTGCACTCTGCTTTTTCTCATGGTTCACCGATTACAACCATGTGGGAAACGGGAAACTATTTGTAGAATGCGTATCCAAAGTATTTTCATCAAGGAACAGTCACCGTAAATTCGTATACCCTTCTTTCATCTCACTCACTCAAAAAAGCAACACTTGTATCCATCCAGCGTTGCTGAAGCGAGGGAGCAAAGGAGGAACCTTTAATTACCATCTCCGTTAATTATTTAATGTTTGCTAATGAGCTCCCAAATGAATGCATGAGGAGATGAGAGAGATGGAGAGGAGCATGCATATTTATCCTCCTTTTCTTAATACCACCACCAGGATACAAAATATAAGTACAACTTTTCGTTGCTTATGCTGTAGGTAGGAGGTAGGCAGTTCATTCGATGATAAATAGAAGTTCCTTACATATGTGTGTGCAATATAAAATATTCGAGTGTAGGTAAAAGACTCACAAGACCTTCCCATTCTCTCCGTTTCCCTCTGCACTCTGCACCACATCTTTGCGCTCTCCTTTTCTCCGCTGTTTTGAGTGTTTCCTTCCGTACCAGTTGCCACTTTGGTCGGCTCCTTTGAAAATTTTTCTCTTCGTTGGACCCCCTATATATAAAAGTTGCTGCAAGTAAGTAACTTGCAGTTCCGCATGAATATTTTTTGGAGGAGGCAAAGGTAGTTTTACAACCAGAGAGAAAACTATTTTATAATTATGACAAATGGCTACATGTACATACTTCATTCGTGTATTTAAAAGTAATTTCTTATATAAGTATATTTAAAGACATTCTTTTATACGTTGATTTCAAGATTTCGATTAAGAAAATGGATCATTTATTGAAAATTTGAAAACCTTATATAAATTCTGTCTAAATAAAAACACCAATATTTTATGGAAGTTACATTTTCCCAACGGCGACTCGGAGATAAGATACCAACATCCGGCCATAAGGTTTTTAGCATTTAATACTTTGAAATGGGATTATAAACTAGAAAAGGCTTGCCCATTCCTGTTCCCTATCTTGTCTTTCTTGTTACATATATATAATCTGCTATATAAATGTGTATAGTCAATTGTTTTTGAGAAGCTTTTCTAAACAAGCAACTAAAATAGTAATTATAGATGCGTAAAAGCGGATTAACTCTCCATTGTGTTTATTGAAAATTTGAAAACCTTATACAAATTCAGTCTAAATAAAAACGCCAATATTTTATGGAAGTTACATTTTCCCAACGGCGACTCGGAGATAAGATACCAACATCCGGCCATAAGGTTTTTAGCATTTAATACTTTGAAATGGGATTATAAACTTGAAAAGGCTTGCCCATTCCTGTTCCCTGTCTTGTCTTTCTTGTTATATATATATATAATATAATCTACTATATAAATGTGTATAGTCAATTGTTTTTGAGAAGCTTTTCTAAACAAGCAACTAAAATAGTAATTATAGATGCGTAAAAGCGGATTAACTCTCCATTGTGTTTGTGTTGTGCTGTGAAAGACGACAATAAGAAGATGAAGACGGTGAAGCGGAGGAGCAGAGAAGACCGAAACAAAAACCCGAGAGAGAGAGAAAAGCTCTAATGCTCCTGTTAGGTTGTGTGTGCTATATGCTCCTGTTGGATTTTTCCGACCTCTCTCGCTTTCCACTCTCTTGTTCCAAGTTTTACACATTATTTATATGGGTATACAATCAAGTGGAGTAATTTAGTTGGAGCAGGCTGAAAAATGGACGTGAGAGAGAGGCTTAGCACTAGCACTCACTTGGAGAAAAGGACCTCATTATTATTAGAGCACAAGCTTTACATTTTGTTGATCATCATCATCAGGAGGAGCAGCAGGAGTAGCAAGCATTTTCACTCCTTTCCTTCTTTCACTCTCACTCTCTCTTGTCTTGTTCTTGTCCTTCTGCTCTCTTTAGTTCTCCTCATCTTCCTTGGGAATTAGAGTGAGCATTTGCTCCAAATGAACCTTGATGATCTTCTCTGATGATGATGAACTTAAAAAAGAGAGAAAATTCGGGAGAAGAAATGGGAGAGAGTGAAAAACAAAACGGAGATGGGTGTAGTATGAATAACGAAGCTATATATGCATAAAAGGACTTTTGTTTTAAAATTTTCGAATATAAATATAAGACAAGAGCTCTATTATGAACTGGAGAAAAAAGGCAAAATGAGATGAAAGAGCAATCGAGCATCTTTTTGTGCCTTTTTACGTGAGTCACTCTCTCTCTCCACTTTACTCACTCCTTCATTTCATTCACAGCTTGAACAAGTCGTAGTAGATATATATGCATGCATACAAAAAGGAAAGAAAGTGAGATGAGAGAGAGCTTCAAATAAGACTCCTTTTCTTGCTTCTTCTTCATTTTTCATGGACAGATTTCACAGATCACGACGGAGAAGAGAACGTCTCGTCTTGATGATGCAATATGCTTGAAAGCACTTTATCTCCCTTGTTCACTCGCTTCTCATGGAGATATATATTTTCGCCTTTTGCTTTCTCACTGAATAAAGAGAAAGAATATAGGATGGAGGCTGAAGATGATCATGGTGATGGTGTGTTGAGCTGCATCATGTCTACCGAGTCAGGAAAGGATTGATGTTGGCCATCGGATTAGATTTAGACAGTCAAATCCCATTCGTCTTAAAAAGCGTTGGAATGGAAGCGGATGCTGCTGGATCAGTTGCATCACAATTTACAATGTTACATCACTTGGTCTTCCAAGAGAAATGTAAGTAGACGGCGAAAATGGTGATGTAAGATCTTCAACAGTTGAAATTACCTTAAATTTTTCTTAATTTTTTCAATGGCTTCTTGCTCTTCTTCATCATCATAAACATAATTAATTTTAGTGGAATGGTTGAAAAAGGGCTAATTTTCGAATGAGTTTAAAGTTGCCCTTTTATTTTATTTTATTTTTTGGAAGTAATCTTAAACCGTGGATGGTGGATATACTTACGATTAATATGCATATATTTGAGCACACTTCTTGTGCTTATACTTTTCATTCAAATTCCAAGACACTAAAAGCATATTATGAATATTCATGATTCTTTTAAGGATTAGCAATGAGAGAGCATGTTTTTTTAATTATGTGCATTTCGGAAGTCGGGAGGAGTTCCCCTTTAAAAACTGTACTTTTACTTTTGAGGAGAAAAAAGCCCCAAAAGAATATATAAAAGGGCGAGGTAGTTGCTCTCCTTTAACTCAAGTAAACTCAAGAGAGTGACGACAACATTGAAGGGAAAGATTTTAAATGAGTTTTCCCCTCCTCTTTACTTCATGTTGGATGTTACAAGACACTTGGTCGTGCAGAAATAAATGAGTTAGGAGGGAGCTTTACTTTGATACCGAAAATTTAACGGTGATGATCATGATGATTCTACTGCTAGGTAGGGCGATGGCGATAACGATAATGAATGAAATAATCAAACAAAAGGCTCCCTGTCACCAAAACAAAAGGCGTGATTAACGCACCGTTCCAGCTAAAAGAAACGATGAGATTTGCATAAATTACTAAATTATTTTCAGCTAACTCTCCCATTCCATTCAACTGGTTTCAAAATTGAAATTTTATTTCTCAAGTTTCAATAAAGTTTTACTAAAAAATCTATATACTTCATGTTGATAGTAATATCATTATTATATGTATTATATATACTTCTACTTATAATAAATAGCATGCAAAGAGTTATTTGCAAAGTTTTTAATCTATATAAAATAACACCATCACAAGAAGTTTACGTATATATTTTTGTGTAAAGTGACGAAGGTATATATGGGAGTTGTAAAGAATTAAAAAAACTATTCACAATTTTTTAAATAATCTCGACCAGTATTTCAGCACTCAATTCAATTCGTTTTCTTCTCTTTCTATATATAACGACAACGAGTAAAAAAGAAATGGGATGTATCTTATTATTCGACACGTATCCACCCTGTTTATCAATTGTAAATAATCTAAAAATTGAATCAGTTTTTATTTATTTAAAAAAGCAAAAGTAATTTATCAATAAGGTCTCCAAACTTCTGACTTATTTCCACTCGCACCACCACCACCACCATTCCCTCC
>JAANSM010002862.1:0-14065 GCA_036850725.1 Orchesella villosa | reverse complement strand
GATCCGACAGCAACATGCAGAGTTATTTCAGCACCGAGAAGCTGATCCTCCGATAGAAGTATGGGTTATTATTGAAGAGAGCGTAGAATGATTATGAACGAAATAATTATTGCAATTATGAAGATGAATGAAAGTTGGAACTTGAATGTTTATTGTTAATTGGGATGAGTTTTTAAATGCTGATGTATTTTTATTGTAGGCCTTTTTCCCAACCCCAACATTCACTGAGGAAAGTAATGTAGATGAATCAACATTGACTTGTTTAATAAAGCAAGGGCATCTTTCTGATGCAGTGACGGTATATAATATTTTGAAGAACAAGGGCATAGGTAAATCAGATATAAAGTGAGAAAGAATGAAAGAAAGAAATTGAACAAATATAAAATGTTTTATGAAATGCTGATACTTTTTAAAGACATAAGCAAGGACGGACAACAGGCGTTTCTTGAATTGCTGTGTTACTGTAATGAAGTCGAACTGTTGGAAGATGATTTAATTGAAGAGCGCTGGTATAAATCTGGAATGATGTCAAGAGAGAGATTAAAGAACTCTTGGAAGTATGTCGAAAATCATAATTTAATTTAACAATTCGTTTACTTGAAGAATTATCTGTTGACTTGTGATTTGTAATTAATTTGGGAATGACAAATTATAGGGAAAGAGGTCTCGCCGAAACCGTGTTTCAAGAAATGAATGAACCAGACATTAGAGCGTATTGTGCTCTTATACGAGGTCGAGCAAAGTTCTACCAGGTGGAAAAGGCTTGGCAGTTGTATCAAGAAGTTTTAGGAAAATCCCTTAAGGTTGATGTAGAGACTTATAACTCCCTTATTAAAATAGTCAATTTTCTTCGGGAGGCAACTGATTTAAGATGGCAGTTGGTTCAGGTAAGCATACTTTAGTTTATTTTAATCAATGTTAAAAGTTAAAATAAACATTTGTTTCACCATAATCATAATCATTATTGAACGCAGGAACTTTTGCATGACATGGAATCAAATAGTGTGCAGCCAAATTTAGGAACGCTAAATGCAATTCTAGAAACGTTGAGTACTATCGGCAATGTTAAAGAAGCTAAAACTTTATGCCTTCAAACGCTTGCTGAATTTAAGAACCTGGGAATAGAACCTTCCCTCGCATCGTATTACTTTTTATTGACAACTTTTTGCAAAGACAGTAAGTTCCAATTCTTAGTGGTACTTCCATTTCTAATAATGTTCCTGATTCTTTCACCTTTTGTCTCATATTCGGAAGGAACAGTGCACATAATATATTTTCATTTAAATATAGGAGGACCAATTAGTACCATTCTTGCAGATATTCTCAAAGAACTCAGAGGAAAAGAGTTGACGATTCAGGATCCGAAAGATACATTCTTTTTTGTTACTGCTATGGATGTTGCACGAAATCATCTTCAAAACTTGGAATTGGCAGATTCAATTAATGAACTGCTTTTCACAAGCAACAATTATGATCTCATTGGGGACTCCTTTAAGGAGTCAATATATTAGTAAGTTCCATTTAGTGTTAACTTTTTATATAAGAATTATGGAATGCGTTCTAAATATTAAATATTGTGTATTCTTTTCTTTAAAGCCGTCATTATGTGGCTCTGAAATGCAATCTGGAGCCATTCGATGTATTTATGCAGTACTATGATAAAATTGTTCCAAATATATACACTCCAGAACCTGGAATTATGGAGGTTAGTTGCAATATGAAATTTGTTCTTCATGGAACAATCTGTACTAATATGAATTTTATTAGTAGATCCTGTTTCTTTGTCTTGTGCTAGGAAATCCTTAAATCTATGGAATTAAGCTCGGCAATAGAATATTTACCCAAATTATGGTCCGATATGGTTATCTTTGATCACACATTGCGAGAGAGCTTGCTTGCCCTTGTGCTTAATTTAACTGCAGCGTACTTCCCGGATGTAGAAGAAGGCGTAGTTGCTGACTCTTCAAAACTAGCTGAGCAATTTTCTCAGATTTCGTGGAAGATTTGGGGTATTATCGAAAATCAAGATCGTGAGAGAAGCAGAGTAATTAATTGGACTGGTAAAATGCTGGGTGACTTGATGACAGTTCAGCTAAAAAGTCGGAATTTCAGAAATGCCTGTGAAATAATAAAGAAGCTGCTTCAAAACAATCAAGACATACTCGGTATTCCAACATTGGACTCCCTACGATTATTTCTGGACTCCGCAATTGAAGAAAATAGTGGAAGCATGTGCTTGGTAATAAAAAAAATTGAGTTTGAGTACAAAACATTTTATCGACCGATTTCCTTAAATTGTTGAATGTTGTATTGTAAACATGCATTTTTTATTATAGGCATGCCTCCAATACATCAACGATTGTGGATTTCCTGAAGTTGTCGAATTAGCTGAAGAGGTACATGAAAAGGTGAAACTCGACTCAATTCAAGTTGCGAAATTGTCAAACATTGTGGGATTTGATATGGCATCTAAATCTAGGTCGTCACTTGACTAGTGAGTATTTTTTAATCCATGTTTATAGAAAGCTATGTATTTCCAGTGGTGTCAGTGAATGTTAGTCATTACGAGTAAATAAAATTCGATCAATCTTATTCTGTCACAGTTCGTAGAATTAATGGAGTAATTAATGCCGCGCGTATTCTATTTATCAAAAGATTTCCTTGTTCATCCAACTATGCAAGTGAAACAAACCATTTTGGCACTAAAATTGTTATGTAACTTCAAACTTGGCCTGTATGTCAAACAGTTTAAAGTGCAAAAATTGAAACCTTCATAGTTTAAGCTATTACTTCCTATGTAACAGCACACCCGAACATGATACAGTATGTTTGTGTATGCTGAAATTGAATACACGTTTTGCTGACAGTGTGTTACCATCTACTTCTAACTGTCTGATGGAACGTACTCCATTTCCATTTGTGTATCGTATTCGTTACAAAAAACCACTTCGCTACGCTGGTGTTTCCCTTCACGGTACTTTCCATTTTCTTATACACACTGCTCAGTTTCTAAGAGGCAGTAGCTAGCAGAACACATCCGTGTTTTTCTCCTGTCTGTGTCAAAATCCTATTTTTAGTTGACTTACTTCTTATATCTTTGTTGGTAATGTTGTTATACACAAAAGCGGCTTGCCTATACAATTCAATTGCATAAAAAGCATAAGAACAGTTCTTCAATCTCCTTCTAATCTTATTTCGATTAAAGTTATTGAGCTCTCAAATTCTTTTACAGAATTCGCAATTTACTGCGGAATTGAATAGTAAACAAAGAGTCAAGCAAAAAACCGTAAACACGTTTTTATCACTCTTTAAAAGAAAAAAGTTTACAGATGCAGAAAAAGTGGGTAAAAATCGAGTACTCGAAACCGCATATTGTGTGAACATTATTAGCATCAACATTATTAAACGCGCATCACATTTCTGCGACTGAGTCAGTGTTCTTCTTTTGTCCTTTCCGGATTAGCTCATAATTCTCAGTAACACTTTTAAATTAAACGGGCACATGTCTTAACTTCAATTAGCATTCTCAGTCTCTTTTTTTTTCAATTACGAAGGATGAAATTTGGTTGTGTCTATGTGTCACATTCACAAGAAGTCACAATGCTTATCGTCCTTCGTAATGGTGCGAGAGAATAAGTGAAGAAGCATGTGTATAAAAAGTTCATGGAATGCCATCACTGCTTTTTCCACCGCTGCATAAGTATCACATTGGTGTGCCTGTGAATCTGATGACATTTGAATATTACAAACGGAAGGCTAAAGGTTTGCTTTCGACTTTCATGCCTCTGCAAGAGAAGTGAGAAGGAGAAGACTGTTTGGGTAAACTTGGCAAAGAATTTTCACATCCTACCAATCCACACTCTCACATTTACATTCAGTCTTTTGCAGTGCCCAAAAGGCAGAGAAGTTTTGAGACGGAAGCGGAGGCATTTGTTATTGTAGAATTATGCAATAGCCCCTTGTGTAGTTTTGTGACATTTAAAAATTAACGTTCCAACACGCTATTACACGCGGCATGCAAGTAAGATAGGTACATGCAGTCAAAGGCAAGTTATACTTTTTATGAAAAAGTCGCGATGAGATCCTAACAAGGCGTATTATATTATACTTTCAACTTTTACCGGCTCTGCATAATATTGAATATTAAGAGCATTTGGATTGTGGATCTATGCAAGTATGTAATGACGAAGAGAGAAAGAGCAATCGTGAATAGAAGAGTAAAATTCATGAAGAAGAAAACAAGTGGCCTTAGTGCCTTCTGGGTATAAGCTCTTCTGGTGGTATTATACTTTTGTGTGTTTTATTATACGATTTCTGTTTTTCTCGGTCTCTCTTCTTGCTCTCCTGTGTCCCGTTTCCGTAGTCTTCCTATGTGAGTAGTGCATACCTTCATTTCATGCCATGTGTGTTTGTCGTGCTGCCAAGACCAAGACCCACATCATCATGGGACAGTGAAATAACTTTTTACAACATTCAACATTGTAAACTGCATATTATTACATGCCTACTTTCGATAACACAAAAAGCTTTACACACAATGGGAGAGTAAAATTATCATGATACAAGTGTTTTAACTTGTATCATGGTCAAAGCCAAACTAATTTTAACCTTATGTTGATCAATGCTAGAGCAAGGCAAGAGTTTTCAGAGCGAAAGCAATTTCGCTCAAGCTCACAATATCACCTAAGTATATGACTAGGTATGATTTATTCTTCAAAGTCTGCTTTTAAAACCGTGGACAGAGCATAAAACATAAAACAAAAGTAGGTAAAGTAGGCATTATCTAAGTACGACATTCAACATTGGTGAATGAAGAAGAGTTCATATTATAATAAGTACGTGTAGGCAACTTCTGCGCTTAGTAACATAAAAGAAGTCGGAAATTACTCTGAAGAGCATCAGATGTACCGAAGCGTGGAAGAAGCACGAGCTTGAAACCTGCACAACTTATTAGTTACGTGCTTTATAACATCCTTTGAGTTTAGTGTTGTAAAAGAAGGTAAAGCTTGATGACTAAAAACAAAGGCAGTCTGTTTCTCGTCCTCAGTCCTTTTTACTACCGTTTTAATTCATACATTCAACATTTCACGTTAGGTTGAATTCGAATGAGCAAAAGTTAGGTTGCACGCAAAGCGCTTAAAATTACTCTCAACCTTAAAATTTTAATTTTATATTACATAGTAGCCAGCAGTACAGTGGCAAAAAGTGAGTAAGTCTCAATTCCCATGTATCCATTGAGAGATTATACATCACGGAAATAGAAATGACACAAACTTCGGACGACTCTTCAACAAACAGTAGCAACTCAACCTCTACGGTAATCATGGATCATCATCATGAACAAGACGGGAAGGGAACTTTGTCTGCCTCTGCAAGCACTGAGGAACCAAAGGCAACTGCGGGCAAAGGGGCTGTAGACGCTTCTGGTGAGACAGTTACTTGTGTCACAGATTCGACCACTGCTTCAGCTGCCCAAGCTCCTGCTACTACCAATTGTATTTCTGAAATGGACACTAATGGAGATACATCTACATTTTCAAAGGCTCCTCAGTGTGCCATTTGTTCAGAACCTTGTATTTGCTACTGCAAATCATGCAAGAGAGTTAGCTACTGCTCCAAAGACCACCAGAAAAGGCACTGGAAGCAACACAGGCCTGAATGTTTCCCTGTAGCGGTGCAGGTGAACTCAGTCTTCGGAAGTAATTTGGTTGTAACAAGGGATATCAAACGGGGCGAAGTGATACTTCGTGAAAAGCCCTTGGTATCGGGACCACACTTGTGTTTCAGAAATGAAGACGAAAGAGCTCATAACCATTGGACTGCTACAACGCTCGACGAAGAAAGTAAAAGTGAAAAGATTCCCTCTGTGTGTCTCGCTTGTCATAAAATCCTCTTGGATGAGGTATCATCATCCACAGCACCCACTTCCTGCTCAAAATGCGGGTGGCCAGTTTGTGCGGAGTGTGAAAAGGTAGCAGAACATAACGAACCGAACCGCAGAATTTTTTATGTTGATTTAAGAAGCTGTATATTATTCCAAGACGGAATATCACCATTCTTCTTTTTCTTGTCTAGTACATATAGTAAGATTGAATTTCACATGTCATGGTCAGGTCAACACTCTCTCTTTTTTCAATACTCCTATTTAGAATCCAACCCACGCGGATCAAGAGTGTAAAATATTTGCCGAATCACATCTTGAGCCTGCAGCATTATGTGACAAGGTTTCACAATGCTTGTGTGTATCGGTAGTGAGAGTCTTGCTGCATAAAATACGGGAGCCCACAAAATGGTCTCAATTCATGGATGTACTAAATAAGCAAGCACCAATGAAAGATGGCTTAAACTCTCATGCTCAAGCCAAGAAATCCACAGCACGCTCCTCTGACCTGATAACCAAATCACTTGGGTCTATCATTCAAGACTTCTCCGTTACAGATGTGGAAATCGATCAAATAGTCCGAACATTAAGAACTAGCGCATTTATCACTGACAACGTTGGAAATTATATAAATGGTCTGGGACCGGGATCCACTATCAATTCTGAATCTCACGATGCTGTAAAAACTAGGCAAGTCTTCTATATTTTTTGCCTTCATCCTTTCTAAAACCGTTCCTAGCCATTTGTTATATGATACAGATAGACAGTTTTATAATTACTCAAGTGGACTATTAATGCATCCACATCCGCCCAAAAAATATTAGGATTCATTGCTCTATCATGCCACAAAAATTTTCCCTTATTTTTGTTTACTCTCGACTCGAATAAAGTTTGTACGTCAAGGAATGCAAGTGGAATGTCCTGTAATATATTAGATTACGAAGCTATTAAGTGTAAGTCCTTTCTCTTTTCCGTCTTGCAGAAAGTTATCCAATTTAATGTAGACATCCAATGTGATGTGAAATGAGAATTACCTGTAGATTTACAGATTTGCCAGAAGTACCAGCACAATGGTAGTTGACAGTTGCGGCATGAAACAGTATTATTTACGTGTATTTTTATTGCAAATACGTACAAAAGAGCTTGTTTTGTCCACATGACTTTTGTACAATTGAATGCGGTATGTTTTACTTTTACTAAAAATGGACGATACAACGATACAAGAAGGTACTACCGCAGACCCCTTTCTTTTCAGAGTAATTCCATGAATAGTGAATGTAATTGAAAGGGAAAGTAGAAACATTATTGACCATGTGTGTTGCTTTGCATGCTACGTGTATATTATACTATGTGAAACATTTCTTCTCTGTACATAAGAAATGAATGAAACTGATTTATGACCTTGTTTTTTATATTCCCGTTCCAAATAGATGTAAAGGGAAAACAGCAAGTGTGTACCACCTGGCTAGCATGTTAACATCAAATTGCATACCTAATGCTTCATGGGTAATCCAAGACACACTAGACTTTTATTTAAGGGCATCCGCACCTATAAAAACTGGAGAAAGAATCACCATCTCTTTCGTAGATCCTTTGCTTGGAACATGGGATCGAAGGAAACGGCTTTGGGAGGAGAAATATCTGGTGTGTACTTGTTCCAGGTGTAGTGATCCCGGAGAACTTTCTACTTTCTTTTCTGCCATTAAATGTCCTGGTGAGGATGGGAAAACTGGAGGTGAAAGTATTGGTGTTATATGTGAATGTGAAGGATACTTACTCCCTACTGACCCATTAGCTGCGGTTACTTGTACTTGGAATGAAGAAGGAGGAGAGAATGACGAGAATACGCCAGAAGAAAAATTATGTGAGGAGAGAATGGCAGAGTGGAAGTGTAATGTTTGCTTGATGAGACAAGCTTGGGGCGTAATACAAAATTCGTTACAGAAACTGAAAACTTACCGAGATGATATTTGCTATGAAGATGATGATGGCGGTAGGAGCAGTAGTTCCAACACTGAGACTGATGATAAGCCAGAAGCAAACAACCAAGTAGGAGTGAAAGATCATCAAATGAATTATACTCGTCTTCAATTGCTTCAGAATCGTGTCGACCAAATTACAAGTTTGGTTGGGTCCGTTTGCTCATATGAATCATTACTACATTCTCAAAATGGAAAATGAGATTTTAAGTAGCATATCCCATTTACTGGAGGAAGGTCAAGTGCCTTTAGAGGAAATGGAAATGTGGGCGGTTAGAATGGTGGAGATGTGCAAGAAGGGGCTCAAAGTTGTCAATGTTCTTTGCCCGGGGCTTAGCAAAGCAAGAGGTATGCGATGGTGGTGACGACGAGATTTTTCAATTAGAGAAAGCACTATACTTGTATTAAGACTGGTATTCAATTAATTTGATTTTTTTAGGTCATCTGCTCTACTACCTCCAGCAAGGTTTGATGATCAACCTTTTATTCAAAACGTCACGAGCTATGCGAATTCCGAATGCTGATTGCTCAGAATCAGAGTGTTCCCCAGCAAAGGATGCACCGTCGCATGAAGAACTTATGAAAAAGTTTCAAGAGCTTTTACTAGCTCGTAAAGAGATTCTGGAAATCTTTGCTATTGAACGTGGCAATAGTGAAGAAAGTGCAATGCTGAAAGCAGTTCAACATGATTCGATTGAAATGAGGGTGCTAAAAAATCATTTTAAATGTCATCAAAATATTTCATATTATAATTTTAAAATCAAGTTTTGTGAATGAGCTTGACCACTATTCTCATGTTAGTAAATAGATAATTATCCAATCGCGTCATATTTTGCAACAAGTTACAATAAGACATGTCTTATTTATGTGTTATGATAATAATAAAAGGCACAGGCACGCTCTTTACTATTAATACACTTCATTCAGATGTTCCTTTAAAATGGTTAAGAAGCTGTTGGGAAGTCAAACTGATAACACCCAACAACTCGTGTTCATAGTCCAGAAAACTTGTAAAAAGGCTAAGAAGGAAACGCAGCATAACACTTCTTGGCATTTAATTTTACTGATAGCGGAAGTTCGTTCCATTGAAACGCTAAGAATGTTATATAGTTCAGATGGACATCAAAGCATCAAGCATCTATCATGAAACTTCCTCCGATGCATGTACATAAACATATAACTTTTGACATTACATAAATGAATGGCCACCGCACCAACGGGATAGGATAAGAATTTCCAGAAAACTTGTAAAAAGGCTAAGAAGGAAACGCAGCATAACACTTCTTGGCATTTAATTTTACTGATAGCGGAAGTTCGTTCCATTGAAACGCGAAGAATATTATATAGTTCAGATGGGCATCAAGGCATTAAGTATCTATCTTGAAACTTCCTCCGATGCATGTACATAAACATATATAACTTTTGACATAACATAAATGAATGGCCACCGCACCAACAGTATAGGATAAGAATTTAGTATATGTATTATATTATCATTTAATTCTGTATTCGTCCTGCGTACATCTTTTTCTGCATACATACTTAGAGGTTTTACACTTAACACACGTTGTGAATTTCTTGCACCATCAGTAACATCCCGAGTATGAACTATCAGAGATGGAGTAATTCAATGGAAAAATTCCTGGCATTGGATTATATAAACTTTCCCTTCAAAACTAACAATGACGATTCAGCTAGCTTCTGTCAAGGTAAGTGGAAGAGTAGATTGAGTTTGCTAATTATTGAAAACCATGCAACATGTTTTGTTGTCTTGAATAGACAATTGATCCAATTACTTCTACACTTATATTTCCCTTGTGTGATTCCTTTTCTTTGTGCAACAATAATAGCCACCTACTTCAAGACTTCCCCAGTTCCACACGCTATTGTTCATAGTGTGGAGTATATTATCTCTATTCCATCTAACATGTAGTAACATTGTCGATGGACAAGCAATTACTCCATTCATCTCCAGAGGAAATGATGCCATTCTCAGATCATTTCTGGAGCCATGTGAAACCATAACATTACAAAGGCAATGTACGGAAGACGAGTATGAGAGCAACGAGGACTGTCTCCCTCAAAAGACAGATAATTGCGACCACTCCAAGGAACTTTTTTGTCTTTCCGGAGTTTGCCTACCCAATTGTCATCCCCATAAAGAGCTATACGATCCCATTGAGGGAAAATGTTTTCGTAAAGTGGGAAGTGACTGCAGGGTTCAGAATGGAACAACAACAAGACCTCCACAAACGTCTTCTTCTTCTTCTTCTCGAAGCAGAGCTACTGATAGTGCTGATGGCGATAGCATTAGAAGCAATAGCAACTCTTTTGAAGTCTCCAAGTCAGCATCATCGGCAAACGAAAACTCAATGGATCAGAAGCACCAGCAACAACACTTGACAACAACGGTCATCTTTCCAGACTGTGAGAACAACGCTGTGTGTGAAAGAGGTCAATGTCGATGTGCGAGAAACTTTACTTACGATCACAACTTCAACAAATGTATACTTTACGCTGGCTACACGGAATATTGTAATGATGTAGTAAACTGTGATAGGAAATCGGATATTGTGTGCACGGAAAATCAATGTCAGTGTAAATCCCAAGAGACTCAGTACTTTCACTCAAAAAGGAAAAGATGTTACATTCGAGTTGGCCAAGTATGCTCCAGTGGTCTCCAGTTTTGTCCAGATAACTCTAATTGCGTGAGAGAAAGGAGTAGCAGTACCAATCCAAAAAATTATCCTATAATTTCTTCAACACACGAGCAACAAGGAACGTTTATAAATGATCAGCTATTTCGTCTTTATCAAGACTTGCTTATTAATGGAGAAACTCGTGAGGAAGATGATGATGACGGGGAGCATTTCATAGGAATCGTGGGAGAAGATGAGGAGACAGAATTTGCATGCAAATGTGATAAAGGTTATGGCTCAACGAGAGATAAACGATTTTGTCTGGGGTTACATGGAGCCAGGTGCAACACTTTGTACAGGTGCAACATTGAAAGAGGTTTGAAGTGCTTCAACGGAACCTGTCTTTGCGAGCGTGAGCGAGTAGGAGAGGAAGTTTATAGTGAAAAATTTCAAACCTGCATTACTTCTATCGGAGCTTCTTGTAATGCGGATGGGAAAAGTGAAAGAGAGCCCGATATTTGTCCTGTTGGTGCTTCATGTGAAGAAGGAAAATGTATTTGCGATAATGGTCTTACACCTTCTTTATCCCCTGCTTCCATGTCTTCAGCTCCGTATGCTTGTATGAAATCCCATGGGATGCTTTGCAAAAATAAAAACGATGCTGGTAGTATCACAACTACTAAGAATCCTTTTGAAGAATATGATCATGATCCTTCTTTTGAGCCACCATGCAATTTTGAGCTCGGGCTGGAGTGCAGTAGCAAGGATGAAAAGTGTTTATGTAAGGATTCAAATCAATTTTATGATATGGCCATGGGAAAATGTAAAAACTTTGGGGGATCGGATCAGAAAATACCTGTGATTCACTTTACCCCACCCGAAGATCGTGAATATACGTTCAAGAAGAATTGTGCATTCCATCCACATTCAAGGCTTGATCTGAATGTAATGATGATGGGAGCTGGAATATTGTGTTCGCTACTTTTGCTCAAAATCCCGTTTTATTGTTTGTATTGTAAATAATGTTTCATGTTTGGATCCTGAAATAAAATTTGTATTGATCATTGTACAGAGCGAAGTAATAAAACAAATCTATGAATACAAAGCCACAACTACGGAATAGCCTTCTCCACTTTTTTCACTGGTTCCCACACCAAATCCGACATTTTTCACTGAATCTGATCTCAATACATAGGTGTTTACAGAAGACTGAACACGTCCAGGTGCCCTGCTCCCAGTATACCAATTTCTAACAGCGTACTCACAGTCTTTAGCCAAGGGTAAAAGTTCTCCTCGATGGGACCACAAATTCTCTGCATAGCCATATTCTGAGGCTGTCAGATTATTCCATTCAGCTACTTTCTCAGCGTGAGCGTGAGCCATCTTGTTCAACTGTTAAGAAGAGCATTATTATTTGTTCTTGTGGTTGCACATACTATTTTAAAATAAACTCAAATCATGCTATATAAATTGACGGAGAATAAAAAAGTATTGTAGTACCTCTTGATTCAATCTCAAAGGCAGAGCATTATTCTGCTTCCTATAGTAATTATGCAAATTCAAGGCTACCGATCGGAATCCTCCATCCCGATTGGATGCACATGGTGTTATTATCATTAAGACACCAAGTGCTCCAATAACATTCAAAACTACTAAACGGTACATTATTTCTTCTCCTTGGGTTTCTCTTCAAATCCTTCAAATATATCTAATCCACTTATCTCAGTGGAAAGTTGATTTCGCTGTAAACTTATCGTTGGCTTGCTCTACTTCCACCGTTCCACCACAGTGAATCCAATGCCGGTGGGCCTTCAAGACGCGAAAAGTAAAAGCACAGTATCTAACTTGCCAAGAATGCAGTTTTGTGCTCAAGCAAATCCAAACTGCATACAAAAACTTATGAAATGGATGGTAATATGGTAAACTTCTTGCGACAGACTAAATACCCAGCTTTTGCCCCTGCCCTGCTCTTTCAAACCTAATTCACAATATGTTCCTTCACTCCTACTTACTTAATGATGTACATATTTTCTTATTAGTACATTTTTACTTTTCAGCCATGTTTCACATACTATTTAAGAATATCTTATCAGGGGCAGCTAATAATTGTTATCCCTTGCCGAGTCAACTCTAATTCAAGCTAACTCATAAAATCTTCTGCATCGACATTAGTATTGCATACTGTACTTCCACAAACTAAAGAAAAAGCTTTATGTGTACGTGAATGCATCATACTTAAAGAACATTATCATTCTCGGACAGCCACAAAAGCAGCATGAAGACTGCAAAGTTATACTTCCAGGGAAGTCATTAGTCTCCCAGTCACTTCCGTAAAGAAGCAAACAACCAAGCCCAAAGATAACCATTGTGTATCTCTCTCCGTTAATTACCATGTGGCATGCATTATTAGGCTTTTATAGAAAATTACTCATACGCAAGAATCACCCACCGATGCTGATGATGGTTGTTCTGTTACAAATTCCCTTACAAATGCATAAGGTATGTACCTCCATTCCATGTAATACAAACATTTGATTGGAAAAAGACAACGGGCCTTCATTCCCTCAATGAGACGTAATCTCATTTACATGACTAATTTGCGATGGAACTATGGAACATCCATATCATTATCAAACTGTCCATTTCAAATGCATGAAAATGTGTTCTTACCGTTTTGTTACTGTTGAAAACCAATGACAATAACAGACGGGACCCCTCCTGATAATAAATATCCTAAAAGTCTCTCTCTACACTCCCAGACCAATAACCACTACTACTGCCACTAATTGCCCCACACGAAGACAAAATGTACCTAAAACCAGAAGATATTTTATCCTCTGTTTGATGAAGCTTTCGTTCTGTAGAGATGAGCTCGAAGCCATCTAGTTGAGGAATAACGTACCTCACTTGGGTGGTATGGAACGAGGCATGAATTCACTTTGAGCTAAAGCATGTCTTTTATCCACATCTAAAATGTATTGAATGTGCGGCGTGCTCTTGTTCCTCCGGCTCTCTTCAGATTACAGATTTGCGTTCATTATTTGCTATCCACTATTTAGAGACGGACGGCTTTTTGCACGGTGCAACCGAAAAATCAGAAATTGAAATTTTTCAGTGGTCGTGTCTGATTGGACTCATCCACCACCTTGTCTGAAGCCATCCCAAATATTTTACTAAATATTTTAATTAGTAAAAATGGGTCCTAAGTTTGATCCCAGTGAAGTTAAGATTGGTAAGTTTTTTGGAAGTTGAGGGGTAGCATATGATCAGGGTATCAGTGACCCCAACCCAATCATTTAAAGTTACTATACTGTCAACTGTATACCGGTTGGGTATCTTCAGCCTGTCCTCTGTTGGTGACACGAATTATGGGCCAAAAAAGGTTGACCTTTGATACATCCAATTTTTTAATTTATTGATGGTGTTTTTCATTTCGTTTTTACCTTTAACCTTATCACTTATCCGTTATTGATTATCAAGTTCTATTTCATTCATGTCAAATTGGTTATTGTTAAATCCTGATTAGTGCTTTTGAAGGACATGGGGATCGTGATTGTTTAGCTACT
>JAANSM010002861.1:0-14066 GCA_036850725.1 Orchesella villosa | reverse complement strand
CCAACTTGTTAAGTATTCCGTTGCATACATATTCTAGTATAAAAACGTTCAATTTATCTTGTGAAGCTGACATGTGACCTTCCTGCACAAATGCAATTTAGCAGTTTTTTGTTTTCCCAGTAGAAATAGAGTGAAAACTAAAGTCAACCTGACATGTACTTGACAAAACAAACTACATTTCTAGTGCAACCTTCAACTCTAATGCAGAAGTAGTAAAGTATACAGCAGTATACTCTATCTTTTGTTACCCCAGGAAAACCAGCGTGAGGGATTCGTGTCTTTTTGGTGAGGGAATCGTGGGTTATTTGTGGGAAGCAAAATCCTGCTAATAATATACGCGTTTTACATGCTGCACGGTGAGGGACAGTCAAACCTTCCCACATGGGGGAAACACGCAAAATTTATGCATATTTTACGCATGTAACCCTAATCCCTAAGCATTTGTGCTCATTTCGGCAACGTGTGATTTCATTATAGCGGGCAAATTCTTATCCAAAGTCTAGTTGGAAATTTGATCGACAACAATACTTTTTCGATCGATCGATTATAATACAATCGATTTTGTTAGTACAATTTTAGCCTAATTAAAAGTGCTGTTGTTGTTACTTCTAAATTAATTAAGTTTCAATTGGAAAATTAAGTCAAAAGGTATGTACTGCATTGTTGAGTTTAAAGATGAGGAATCAGTGCAGTTGGTTCCGGAACGGTGGCTAAATCAGAATCATACAATGTGCAAGTGGCCAAAAATACCGCCAACTAACCTCATAAAGAGGGATGTAAAACCAGACGACAGTTGGGACAATTTTCCTGTTCGAGTTTTAAGATCAAAAATAGGTAAGCGACTTGACGGGTGATTTAATAATATATTTTCAAAAGTTGTGTCATGTTGCCTGTTGTTCATAAAGTGTGAGTTGGTGCGTCATTTGTTAATTTATCATTAAACTGTACACAGAAAACTACACAATTGGCAGACAACTGGAAGAGCGCGCCACAATAACATCAACACTTGAAACAACCGACAATGACACTCCATTGACCAAAGGAAAGCGATTCAAACGTGAGGGGAAAAGAGGATCAAGCCGTCTTAAACAACCGAAAGCCAAACGGCGATTGCCCATTGCGAAAACTTCTCCTAAATTGGGCCTTGTAAGATCGGATAGTACTGATGGTTCCAGAGGATCCTCACCCTCCATTTCTGAAAAGATAATCCTGTCTGGCAGTGAGTTGGGATCAATTGACGACAGTGGGGATTAGTGATATCAATCGGTCCGATACGTACCGACTTTAACCCGGGTTTTGATCTCCAGGGTGAATAACGATCTCCCGATAAGAAACCGGGCTCCCGTAGAAATGACTTATTATTACTTTCTTATAAGGGAATTCGTTGTTATTAATGCGGTGCCCTATCCCCAATGCGAGAGGTAAAATCTCAAATGAACGTCGATAGCGGTTTTACATTTTCTATTAAATTCGAGATTCTGTTTAAAACATGCCTAATCAAAAGCGCAAACGAAGGTCGGCTGTTTGGAATCATTTCAAATCCAACGAAGATCATACATTTGCCGAATGCAGCCATTGTTTGAAGAGCTTCCGGACAAATGGGGGGTGTACAAGTGGCCTGACAAGACACCTAGAAACTCATGCGATTTACCTAAGGGAGGATGCAATTCAAAATCATTCTAATCGACCACAACTGAATGGTTTGGAAATAATTACAAAGTTAGTTGCCCTCGACGGCCTTCCCTTCTCAGTTGTGGCTAACTCATGTTCAATTCGACAAATTTATGAAATAAGTACAACACAAAACATGCCAAGCTCGCCAAATACGATACGTGAGATCATGATGAAGTGTTATGATGAGAAGAAAGCTGAAACTATCCATCAACTAAATACATTAAAATCGGATGGAAAGAAGCTCAGTTTGACTATGGATGAATGGACGTCGGCAGCTAATAAAAGGTATATGAATATAAATGTTCACTCCATCGGACAGTTTTGGAATTTGGGACTAATCCGCATTACAGGGAGTTTTACGGCAGAAGCTTGTTTGGATATTGTCGAGCGGAAATTAGAGGAGTTTGGTGTTCGCCTCAAAGACGACATCTTTGCAATTGCGACAGACGGCGCAGCAGTAATGAAAAAGTTTGGCAAGCTGAGCGAGAGGCAACATGTACTCTGTATGGCGCATGGGATCCATTTAGCTGTTGTTACTGTCTTGTACGCGAATAATACCCATGCAAATCTGGAATTAGAAGTATCGGAAGATGAAGAAGACGAAGATATGGCATCAGCAGAGTCGCCTCTCCTTGCCCAAACTGACATAGAAGGTGCTGAATTGATTCCCGACCTAAATGGTTTAATTGCAAAAGTACGACGAACAGTCAAGCTCTTCCGGAAATCCGCATTGAAGACTGAAGTACTTCGCCGATATGCTCCTACAACTGAAGCCACGCTCATTCTAGATACAAAAACTAGGTGGAATAGTTTATTAGCAATGCTTGAACGCGTGATTTTACTCAAGGAAGCTATCCAGAAGACTATGATTGATATTAAAGAACCGCATATTTTGACAGAATCCGACTTCATTGTTGTTGAAAATCTTATTCATAGTATGACCTTAAAATTAATGTAATAATCGCAATATTATCGCATAAAGAAAAACGTATGATAGTTAAAATTATTTATCATTTCAAGTTTTGAAGCCAGTCAAGGTGGCTGTGGATGGTCTTTGTAAAAGCAGTTCAAATCTCATAACTGCGGATGTCGCTTTAAGCTTTATGATGGCGAAGTTAGTGGATAATAAATCTGTACTCGGCAAAAAACTGTATGAGGAGTTAAAGCTGAGAATTCTGGAGAGAAGGACTATCCTTTCGGATGTTGCGTCGTTTTTGCATTACGGCAATGATAATGAACTTCTAGGGCACAAGCTAGGATATTTTAAAAAGCCGTTTCGCCAGCCCTTGACTTCACAAATCAAATTCCTCCATGAAATGTATAGCCAGGATGTCATACTTGATGCACCAGTTCATGAACCAGAAAACATTGAAGTGACACAACCATTGGTTCTGGAGGTCAGCATGGAATCTGAACTCTCCGTTGCGATTAAAGAAGCAGAGTCATTCAAACTATCTAAAGGTAAGAATTCTTCAAGTACGAAGCCCTCTCGTGATCCAAGCGGAGCGTTGTTTAACGCAGTAAAACGAGAGATGACAACATTAGAAAATGCAGGGATCAGAGGGAAAATTGCTTCAAACTGTATACGACAGAGTCCTGACCATTCCACCTTGTACTGTTGAGTCAGAAAGAGCCTTCTCGTGCGCGAATAACTTTTGCAGGAAGGTAAGAACCCGCCTTGGGGATGCAACTTTAAATGCTTTAGTGTTCCTGAAGAATTACTTCCTGAAGAAACTACCTTAGTTTTAAGTCTTAACTTATTGAGCAAGTGGTTTAATTATTGTTATTGGTGCTTTGTATACATTTACTTAAGTACACGTTTATAAAAACTTGATGTATAAACTATAATAGAAGGGCTGTTTTTGGTGGAACATCAAGAAAAATATTTTATTTATTAAAACGAAACAACTTCAACAACGACAAATCACATAACGAATTTATTTATAATAGTTAAAATGAATAATTGCTGACATGCTGCTATCATCTGGAGAACATTCCTTTGCTTTATTGGATGAGATCGGCCCCTTTTTCAAGTTCGATTGATTATGTATCGGCATACACGACACTGGATACCTACTCCATGATCCGTTCTGACACCGCACAGGTAGCAAAAGTAGTCATCGCAGGTAATGCACCTGTGACACCTTCTCGATTGACACAATACACATTCATGTCGCTGCACAGTTGTGTCGGTATCATACCCACTATCTGAGTCGCCGTCCATCCTGCCTTAGTCCTTATTTCTCAATTTTTCGCGAGTGATACAAATGAAATACGCTTTGTTTTTGTTTTCTGCATGGAGTACTTCACGAAATGCAAAATGGAATGATAAAGCCTTTCAGGTTCGTTCGTTTTCTGCATTATGCCAAGAAAAATGTACATTGCCCTGTGAACGGGACAAATACGAGAGCTCGGCGGGTAGCTCGAAATTCGAAGTCTTAACGATCTTCTCAATGAGAGATCATTTGCAATGCCTAGTGGGGATGAACGAGGAGGAGACGTCAATCAAAGCTTGTCGGATAATACTGGTAAATTGAGTATTCAAATCATCATCCGTAAGCTAAGGAAATTAATATGTATGTTTATAATGCATAATATTTATTGTAAATAGTTCCTGCTAATCTCCCAGCCACCACTATCAACGTGGAGCAGCCACCTAATTGTTCAGTATCACGTAATACGACAAATGACTATCAGGAAATCCCAAGCCATTACCTCCCGCAAGCGTCACATGTTCGTAAGTTGCTTGAGTTTTGCCCACGATTAGTTATGATACAACATAGTTCATGAATTTATTATTTTTACGACCATTTTAGCACCACCCGGGCTATATTTTGGACAAAATCCGTCTTACAATCCCAGCCAAAGAGTAAACGATAGTTATTATGAACCGAGTGCTAATCATCATGGAATGTTTCCACCACCCCAGATACCACATCAGCAAATCTTTTTGCCACACTTTGGTTCTCGATTCCCACAAGTAGCGCAACAACCATATGTGTCTGGTATTGATAATCAACCTCCTTACTCATTTGACGCCACTCGACAATCGGTGGACCAACAAAGAGAAGACTCTGTAAACCTTGAGGATTCAGCTTACGACAATTGCACGTCTTGTGCGCATTGCCGAGAACGACAAGCCGGTAATTCCAAGTAACAACATACAAAACATATTTAGCAGTGAACTTTACTCATTTACTTTCATTAATTTAATCTTGTTTACTTGGTTTAGCCTTCGAGAAGAAGCTACTTGCTATAGTTGGTGAGATAAAAGTCGATGTGGCGGAAATTTTATCACGAAATACCAGCATTGCCGAGGCAGCACAACAACGGCAGTTAGACTCAATTCCATTCTCATTCCCGATTAACAACGCAAAGGAACTGCAACAATTTGATGATTGGCTTCTCAGAGATCAAGATAATTTTGAATCCGTTGTAAGCTTTTACATTTCCCTTCTTTATAATGCATTTTAACTTTCAACCAAGCCATAACAATCCAATCGCTTTCAGGTGGCGTATTGTGCATCGTTTGGTGGAAAAAACTTAGGAAAAATCGTGACAACCATTCTTAAGAAATTAATTTCTCCGGAGTTAGCAAAGCAGATCAACTTTATAGGTGCTAATCAGAAGATAGCATTTAGCAATCTAAAACTCTGTGAAGCTGTTCTAGGTGAGTTAGTATTCGTGGAATCTATACATACATGTTACAAATTCACGATTATTGTCTTGTATTACAATGTGGTAATCATAGAGTCGACAAGAAGAAACCACGGACAACGATCTTCAACGGAAGAAAGTATTTTTGCAGCTACTCAAAACTGGTTCAGAAACGCACGAGACCTTAACGGTGGAAGAAAAAGCAGATCTGACGCCGCGAATTTAAAGCGAAGCAGAGATGTCGTACCGAACTAAAAGACGAAGAATTGTCAACTTTGTTAAATCGGCCTTGAAGGATATTAACACTATGGGTAATGCTTCACCCGCAAAAACGTATGTTGGTATAGAACAAGTAGATAATCGTCAAGCTGAAAACAGTTGTGCAGGGATAGAATTGTTCGAATCTAGGGTAGAAGACCGTTCCAATTTACAAATGGAATGTTATAATACACATCAAAGAGACAGTTTACAAGATAATTTAGCCGTTTGGAGTCTCAATCATAATATTTCCCATTGTGCCTTATCAGACCTTTTGAAAGTTCTGCATACCCGCATTCCAAATTCGAATCTTCCATTAACAGCAAAAACTTTACTTAAAACACCGCGTACTATCACAACAACAAGTCTTGGTACGGGAAAATATTATTACTTTGGCATCCTAGGTTATATTGAACAATGCATTGACAGTGGCTTAAATAAGAATTATTTCCCGATATTTCAAGGAGAAAACACAGATAGTCTCATAACCGTTTCAGTTAGTACCGACGGCGTTCCTTTGTGCAAGAGTAGTAATATTCAAATGTGGCCTCTGTTAGCCAAAGTGGATCAGAGTAAGTCGTCCCCTTTTCTGGTGGGAATATATTGTGGTGATACGAAGCCTTCATCCGTTAGTGAATTTCTGTGTAAATTTGTAGATGAAATAAGCGATTTAGAGTGTCAAGGGGTAACTAGAAATGATAGGAGGTTTAAAGTACGATTAAGTTGTATTATAGCCGATGCTCCTGCCCGAAGTTTTGTTAAGTGTGTCAAAGGGCATACTGGTTATCATGGCTGTGAGAGATGCGAAGACGAAGGTGATTGGAATGGAAGGGTAGTTTTTTCTAATACTGTGCGTAAGAAAAGAACCAATCAAGGTTTTAGAGACAAAGTAGATCGAGATCACCACATAGGGGATTCTCCACTGTTAAGTTTAGATATAGGGCTTGTTTCACAAGTTGTACTGGATTACATGCACTTAGTATGTTTAGGGGTAGTAAGAAAATTATTGTTTATATGGCTATCAGGGCCACTATCATCTCGATTGCCTTCAAACCAAGTGAAACGTCTTTCTGAATTTTTGGTTTGTATTTCTAAAAGATTTCCTTCTGAATTCTGTAGGAAACCAAGATCTCTAAAAGACATAAATCGATTCAAGGCAACGGAGTTTCGAACATTCTTACTTTACTCTGGCCCGTGTGCTTTAAAGGGAGTTTTAGATAATAGGCGATACGTACATTTTTTACTATTGCATTGTGCTATGAAAATTTTGTTATCAGGGAAAGCGTCAATGCCTAACTGGAATAGACTAGCAAAGAAATTGTTACATAAATTTGTGTTTCAAATGTCTGAGATTTACGGTGAAACAACAATAGTGTATAATGTTCACAATCTACTTCATTTAGCTGACGACGCGCGCACATTTGGCAACTTAGAAAACGTTAGCGCGTTTCCTTTCGAAAGCCACTTAAACCAAATAAAAAAGTTAGTTCGAGGTCAAAATCTTCAGCTAGAGCAAGTTGTAAAGAGGGTTTCAGAAATAAATGCATTTAATGGCGTAATTAGTTTAAATTCAGACCATAAAACTATGAGACAAAAAAAATCGGTGAATGTAAGTGGATTTAGATTTTCTGTTAAGTCCGGAGATAACGTTTTTATTACAAAATGTAAAAGCATAATGAGAATTATGAAAATAGTAAGTAGTGGTAGCACAGTAAGTTTTGTTTGCAGAGAACTTATTTCCAAAGAAGAAATGCAGTCGTTCCCAATTGATAGTAAACTATTGTGCACATATAAGTTAACAGAAAAGTTAGGTAAGCTCCAGCATGTGTCACTTGATTCAGTATACACTAAATGTATTGTTATACCTTACAAACCAAATAGTGATAAGTTGTCTTGTTTTCCTTTATCGCTGTACTGAATTCAATTAAAAATAAATAAAGCCAGGTTAAATTAAACTCGCCGTTTCTTGCCAGTTGTATTTAATTGCATTCACTAAACCAGAAAAGCATATCTAAACCGAATCACAGCCCGTAGGTACGTATGGCATGCTTACTCGATCCCCCATGGAATATGCACGTAAAACGCGTCATTTTCAGCTAGGGCCCTATGCGTAATATGCGCGTATCCAATGTGTTTTATTTCCCGTGCGTATTTTATGTGGGGCCCTCTGCCATTTCCCCCACAATTTCACGAATACCATCCCACAAGGGTCCCACGCGTTATAGAGACCTCGGTTCTTCCTGGGATGCTATATACAACCAATGAATTTATTCAATAAATTTATTAAAATAAACCTAGCAGAAGGCTATGTAGTTACTTCACTTCTTTTTGGTATTGTACCACAATTAAGATCGGTTGGCCTAAGGACATTTTTTGGTATCCATTTCGCTATAAGATCGTAACTGTAACCAAAATGTATTGCCCATCCGAAGCACGGGCTCAAACCTCTACTTCTACTTATATATACTTTCAATCAATACGAAACCGGAAGGCACTGAATATAGTTGTGCTTTAAGTAATAATGACTACATAATATAGCGCATTTACACTTACGATTAGTAATTTATAGTAATAAATGTATCGTTAGTTATAAAGAATCCCTACGATTAGTAATTTTACAAATCAATTCAACAAAATTAAACATATTCATTCATCCTTAGCCCCCTGAAAAACCTCATGAGTTCATGAAAACTAGGACGCTGGTACGGCTCAATGTTCCAACAATCCACCATCTTTGAGTGTCTATAAACAAGATATTTCAAAATTTAAACATAATGTTTCTGTAATTGGATTACATGACTAAAATTCTCTGAATTTAATTAAGCCCAGATAGTTCATGAGATTCACATACATTTCATATGTTGCCATTTCTGGTCTTTTCATCCTCATTCCGTTTTCTAATTGTTCGACAAAACTACAATCCCATGTCAACCCTGGGTACGGAAGGGCACCTAAACTGAAAATTTCCCATACCGTTACCCCAAAGGCCCACACATCCGATTTAGTTGAGAATTCCAGTCGCCTTAAAGTCTCAATTGCTAACCACCGCCAAGGAAGCTCTACCTTTTGTTTTGTCGTATATATTTGGTACTGATACAGTTTCTTGGATAACCCAAAGTCGCTAATTTTGCAGGTAAGATGTTTATCCAGCAGTACATTCCTTGCTGAAAGATCTGCATGAATGACGCCTTTCTCCGCAATGTACTTCATCCCTGAAGCAATTTCCTTGCAAAATCTTACCAATTCGTTGTGTTGAGCATTTTTATTTTCACCCTTGTTTGATGCTACTTTGAAAAGGTAAGACTGAAGGGAACCCATTTCACAGAGTTCAGTGACAATATACACGTTTCCGCGATGTATTTCTTTGGTATACGCTCCCAGAAATCGAATCACTATGCTCATTTTCTCCAATAAAACACATAATTTTGATTTCCGATAGGTGACTTTGAAATGCTTGCTTAGAACAACCAGAACGTGGAACCTTGACAGCAACCGGGTTAGGAAAACGTGACACAGTTAGTTTATAAACAACGCCATAATTCCCATCTCCAAGAATAGTGGCTGAATCTGTACCTATTAATGGAAGAGTCGAAAATAAAATTGTCTAATTTTGTTACCAAAATTCCTTTCTATATTCAAAAGTGCTTTAGTTTATCTTACCAAATTTAAAATCCTGCTTTGCAATCTCAAACTTTTTCTTATCGTACTTAGTCTTCATAAAATCATTGCTGGTAACATTGTTTAGGTCGATAATGGTTTTTGTCACCCCATCGTGAAATTCAGACACCTCAACTTTTGAGAGAAGACGCTGCTTCTCCACTAATCTAATAGATTGTATAATAACGAGGCCCAGTAATAGTGACAATCCTATCCCAACGCCAATCCACATTAGAAATGAATAATCAGTTGGTTCTGAAGAGGGTGGGTATTCAAGATATTCTATGAATGAAATCAAAATATATGAATTTCAATTCTTTCAGAATTTCTCAACAAAAAGGTCGTACATTGTTCTACCAGTTACCTGCTAATTTCTCCTTAAAAGAGTCGATCGTGATATCACCCTCCAAATTCTCATCCAATTTCCACCACCCACCATTTGGATCAACAACTAAATCTGATTCACCGGGTGTAAGCGGAATATCAAATGCTTGAGACAGTATAACACCTACTCGATTCTCTTTTCCCCACTTACTCATAATGTGAGCACACATTGCCATATCTTCCAGTGCGATTGCCGAACAATTAATTTGAACCATTACTTCAACATCTGGTAGCTCAGCAATGATTAGTTCCTTACACTTTTCTGCCTTTCTCAAATTAACCCTTAGAAAATCTCTGGAGCTGACATCTTGATTAGAATTATCAGTAGCTGCGACAGTGCTTACATCAAATATAAATGTTTTCACCCATTTGGTTAACGGCTTAAAAACATCCTTGTTAATCTTGTTACATCCAGCGAATTCAATGACTACTCCCAAACGTAAGCCTAATTCAAAACTCTCGTTTCCTGTGGTGTTTAGGAGAGTTTTGAGGATCCTCAAATCATCATCAAAAGTGTCCTCTCGTATCCCATCGTAAACTAGTGTTGACACAGTGCCCGGGAAAATCTCGTTGGCGCTCCGAACTACCTTCAATGCTTTGATAATGAGCTGGGAATATTCATTGTCCAAATGTAGTCGTTGAACTATTAGCATAATAGAAATGGGTTGGGACGATGAGTGACTAGCTCTTCTTTCAGAATTCAGCTCTGCAACAAGCTGAGGCATCCGCGTCACGTCTGTATTATTTGTGCCGGAATTAGGACCACGTAGGAACTGGGATTGATAAATGGCAATCGCAGGAAAACGGGTAGTTATAACTTTGAGCATTGCATTCAACTGCCGCTCTGAATAGAAAGTTGCGCCGGAAGTTACTCGATGATCGAATGATATTGTTTTCAAGCCGTCCGTTTTAATTTTTGATGGGAGACAATCAACTAAAAATGGTGAAAATAGCAGTATTTTCTTAAAAATGAAAAGTTTTTACATAAAAAATCATGTTACCTTCAGCCTTTTCCCAGAAAAAAGTGTTATTGGCGGTATCAGCACCATCATTTGGGAAGCGCCACCATCCCACTCCTCCAACATATTCGGGATCTTTATAATATCTATCAAATGCTTCAAACATGATGACTTTTCTGTTATTTTTCTGAGCCCAGTCACTCATTAGCTGCCAACACTGTAAGAAGTTTGAGATGGCATGCAGACTGGTGGATTTAGGTGAATTGCAGATTACAAACGGAATTATTTCAATTTGTGGTTTTATATTTTTTAGAACTTGTTCACATTCATTAAATATGTCCAATCGTACGACATGCTCTTCAGTAGGTGTCCGCTCAACATTGGGTAGTTGGTCAATGTAACAGATGGGAATAATCAAATTCGCGTGCTCCACTAGAGTGTGAAGTACTGTGTTGACTCCTTGTATTTTTGGACCCCCGCAAAGGGCTTTGGAAATGGTC
This sequence comes from Orchesella villosa, assembly GCA_036850725.1. NCBI lineage: Eukaryota > Metazoa > Arthropoda > Collembola > Entomobryomorpha > Orchesellidae > Orchesella > Orchesella villosa. Next base: position 2,977 of record JAANSM010002861.1, on the reverse strand, counting down.
ACCCCTAATTTATACTTGGTAGCGTTTGGAGTAGCATTACTATTATTGAGAGATTCTCTCACAGAATGAAGCTCAGGTGGGACAAATGTGTAGCCCTTCCTGCTATTGTCGTTGACACGAAGATAGTCGTCATGATGCATAAGAAGAGTGTCCACAGTATTGGGATGAATTTTATTCGCCTTGTCAGCATAATGTTTGGCTACAACGTAGCTGTTTCGGTAGGAAGCGTTAAGTGGGTTTAATGCATGATATGCGCTTGTGGAAAGGTCAAATGAAACCATAACCTGAAGCTGTTGCTCCTCCTTTGCATTTTTATTCTGCTCTGCCACAAGGATGGGAACTGAGACAACGCGGTTGGTCATGTTTTCAATGGACATCGCTGTATCGACAATAGAGTAATTTTAGGAAGATTTTCATGATCTTTAATATTTAATAAAAGATAATAAACAAGATATTTTACTTTCTTCTACTGGTGGGGCGTTGTCCACTGCGATTGCTCCAAATTTACTAGCGATCAAATCAAACACGCCTTTCAGATTTGATTCCTTGTATGGATGCTCCTTATCTTTAGACGGAGGGTAAAACCAAACGGCAACTTGCTTTTTGCTTAAATTGATATTTTTAAGGGAAGTCTGAAAGTTTTATTTCGATGTGTTAAAATAGACATAAATTGTATCATCAAATAAATTGCTTGCAAGCAAGGTAGATACGCAGCTTTTACCAAACTAACAAGGAACTCTAATTATGCTCATAATTACAATTGCGGACGTGTGCAGAAAATTTGTAATGATACACAAAATGTAGAAACGCATCCAAAATTTCAATTTTTAAATCCCGTTTAATCAACGTTAACCAGACAGACAGACTTTAACATACAAATAATATTGATTATTCGAAATCTATGTAGTAAAATTCACGGCAGGGTCTTCTGCACAAAGCTTCAATTATAGCCATGAAAATTGCTGAATTACTTGACGAATTCAAGAAGTACTAAAACCACTTGATTTAGCATCTCGAAACCTTCTTAAATGCTGATTTTCAGCGTAATCAGTTGCTTTTCTTTGAAGTTTGCCGCCAATAACTTTGGAATTGGTTGACCAAATTTATTAAACCTATTCAGTGTCGAGCCCTTATGTAGTACTACCTTGGCACCAAATGTGGTGGAAATCGATCAATGTATGTGGCCAGGAGAGTGCATACGGACAGACAGACGCACTTAGTAAAATCATAACTTGCTTCCAGCTGCGTAATTTAAATTTTACAACGGAAATAACTCACTGTTTCTCCATTCGCAAGCCCTTGGTCTTGAAAACCGTTAAAAAACAGAATTACGAAAAATGACAAGGGTATTTCAGGATGACTTTTTAAAATCATTGTGCTCGTTTCGTTTTCTGATGTGTTAATTTTCAATCCTGCTGGGCCAAAATAATTACCGTGGCAGTAGAATTCTGAAACAAAATGATTAAAACGAGCTTCAGTCAGATTCAATAATTTATTTAGTAAACTGCTATAAAAATATTTTCTACCTAATGTTCTGACTGGTTTTTACCAATTTATTTATACTAAAAACTTAACATATAACATACAAAGAAATGAATTTCGCATGTCAGCAACGAGTAATCTAAGATCAGAAAGTGCCACTTGGAAAGATTTTTCGTCAAACACTAAGCAGGAGTCGAGTAACCTAAGACCAGAAAGTGCCACTTGGAAACATTCTTCGTCAAACACTAAGCAGGAGAGTGGATGCATGTCATATTTTCAACAAATTTTTAGCGGTTATGCTTGCGTATGTGTATACTATTACGAAAAAGGAATAAAAAGTAGACCAACTACAAAGGAAGTTTTGCGTATTTATGATGCTGCTTCTTGCTTAAGTACAAGCCAATAGCTCTAAAATTTCAATACTGTGGTTTGAAATGAATTATTGCCACGGGTTTCCTTATTACAATCCTTGTATTTGGTTGGTTTTTACATTATAATTTCAATATATATCTTTGCTTAATACATATTTAGTTCAACAGTCGTAGTTTTGTTGAACTATCGAATCGATTGCACAAAATTTGTAAAAAGAGGTATGGATATTCCTCCCCTGTGTGCAACTGAATAACGCATTAGAATTCTCAACGTTGCAGGAATTTTCAAGTCGAATTCCAGGGTTTAGGTAAATAGATCGTCGAATAAAAGGTCGGCAACCTATAAGGTCGACCGCTAAACGTCCCCAGTACAAAACATCGACAGTTTTTAAAGTCGAGGAACAAAACATCGATTTTAATTTTAGTTGCTTCATCCATGCGTGTGACTAATTGCTTAAATTATGAAGAATAGTAAAACGAGAAGTTAGCAGCACAGTTTAATTGTCACGAAAGAATATAGTTTATTTTCCTATCATGGTTCACAGGTTTATCTGTAGGTTTTTACCTATATTGGTATGCAAATCGTATCGTTAGCTACATAATATATATCATGTATTTAATGATAAAATTTGAAACCTCCAAACTTAATGTTATTCATTGCTTTTTTATTCTGAATTACTCTGGTAAAATTTACGAGATTGTTGTAAATCGGGGTATCTTAGTATCATTACATATCTCACAAGCATAACAACCCATTGTAACCGTTTACAAAATTTAACTATGGCAAAGGTATTAATAAATGCTTATGACGTAGGCCTGGAAGGAAGGAAAGAAGGAAAGAGGAAGAATGACGGAAGGCTTACAAAGTCAAATGAGAAAAAAACGACGATTTAATTTGGTAACCTAATATAATTTGTACTTGCGAAGCTCATGGTTGACAAATCAAAAGTAGCACTTTCAAGATTCTAGCTTTCAACAATTTACTATTGTCTTCATCAGGAATGATGAAAATTGAAAATGAATACGATCAGCTCAAATAGGAAAGCCCCATGCACGACCATTTTTAATCAAGTTTTTTATTAGCTATATCGAAAGGTATGACAATTTAAGGAATATATGTTTTG
>JAANSM010002860.1:0-14067 GCA_036850725.1 Orchesella villosa | reverse complement strand
CTGCAAGAACACTACTCTCTTATGCTCTTTTTGGTTTTGTGTGTATTTTATTCAACATTTCAACAAGTGCAACAGCTTCAACATCAACTACTGAGCTGCTGTATGGAATCTGCATGTGTATCTAATCGTATTTGGTAATCATCATAACATATACTCAAGCACACTTGCCCATTATCAAACTCTGTTGCTGCTCCAGTTCTGAAATAACTTTGGCTCTCGTTTCCAGTTTGCATATTTGTTGTTATTTGGAGCTGGATTGTAACTTGGATCACCTTCAAAGGACAATGAGTTCTCGTATATTAGCCTAGTGTTTTCCTCCAGAATTGCAGAGTTGGGTATATGAGAGCATCGAACAAGTCTCCAACCAAAACCAAACCACATCATCCAACAGGAGAAGCAGCAGAAGTCTTGTGTAAATGTGAGAAACACGAGGGACAAAAGGATATATTTTCAAGTGTCTTTGTCACATTTTCTTGTGAGTAAATCAAAATCCACAGACCAGACCACACCACTCATTTGCAATATTTCCCTTCTTCTTCTGCTTCAGATGTTGGATTTGTTCTTATTTCAAATCCTAATCTAAATTCTTATATTTAAGTTTAAAAAATGGAGCTCTTAGCAACTCTCCCCGGTCTCCTCACCCCCAACAACCCAAAAGGACTCCTCCTCTTCGGCACCGTGATCACGCTCTCAGTATTCAATCCATTTTTGGGAATATTCGCCATCGTTCTCACCATCCTGCTTTCCCAAGCTCGGGAAAATTATGGGAGTTTGGAAGCCGGTGGGATTCCAGTGGTGAAACCCACATTGTTTCGAGGAAGTGAGCCTAATCTCCACAAAACCGTTTTGCACTTGGCCGATATACAACGCTACAAGGAGTTTGGAGGGATCTGGGGTGTATGTTTCTATAATATTATGCTCTTTTCCCATTCAAATTTATAATGCAAAACATGAGCCTATTTAAGCATGATATGATGTGGTTTTTGGTGATACAAAAGCCCAAGTCTCCTCCAGTTTTGTAGAGAAATTTCCATTTAAAAAATTCCTTTTGTTTTTCTTCTCTATACGCTTTTGCTTAATGGGAAAACTTGTCCTAGTTTTTAAACACATAAATCATTTAGGGAATAATAAGGCTCTCACCAAAAACCAGGGCATAAATAAATCTTGTTCAAGTTTCACACCACCCATACAATAATTTATTAAATTAAATTAATTCTATTCAAAGTCTTATGTGGGTCGGACGCCCCAAGTTTACGTGGCGGATCCCGAGCTAATACGACTCATGTTTGTCAAAGACTTTGTTCACTTTGGGGACCGACAAGAGCCGGATTTTGGGACGGAGTTGTTCAACGAAATATTGGATTACCAACCAGGTACATAATTACAATAAAACAAAAGGAAAAGTATTGTTTTGTTTTGTTGTTTTTGTTAGTTGTTTGTGCTATCTCCTTTTATTTTGATTTCTCAGGAGAAAAGTGGAAACTTCTTCGTAGTTATCTCAGCCCATTGTTTACCACGGCAAAGTTAAAGCAAATGAGTGACGTGATTGGGGAGAGTGCAGAAGAATTTATGGATGACTTGAAAGCCCAATGTGATGAGAAAGGGAGGGTAAAAATCGATTGTAAAAAGTGAGTAGAAAGTCCAAAATCCGTGTGCTACAGGGTACGTGCTTCCCTTGTCATTTGGATTTAATAAAAATATATTTTTCTTTTTGTTATTTTCTCGTAGGCATCTGTCAGCATGGTTGATTGACATGTTTGCTCGAACCACTCTCGGGATTCGGATGGAAGATGGGAGGAATCCGGATAACAAATTTGCTCAAGCATTTAGGGACATGATGGGAGAAAATGATGAGTATAATCTCCTCTTTTCCCTCTCTCGTAAGTCTTTATTTATATTCGTATGTAAATTGTGAAGCTGAAGTGAACTAAAATATTTCTCTTTTATTCTAGTTTCCTTCCCATTCCTCTCCCGCTTCGCCCCCTCATTTAATGACGAGCCAACAAAGCTAATTGAGAGCACATTTCGTCAAGTCATCGAAACCCGGAAGCAGCAACTAAGCCGCTCACCAGGTCCTCCTAACAGCAAGGATTTTCTTGACGTCTTAGTTAACCTCTGGGATCGTGTTCCCACTGAAGAGTTTAAATCCCAAGGGATCACCCAACTTACCATTATTTCTCAAGCGGTAAATTTTTTTTTGGGTGGTTACGAAACATCATCAACGGTTCTCAGTCACTTACTCCTTTACTTGGCGGATAATCCTCGTATCCAAGAGAAAATGAATGCTGAGCTCATGTCTGCTTTGAAAAAGAAGGGAAGTGGAGGAATTAACCATGATCTTATTCATGAATCGGAAATCCCTTACATTACAGCTTGCATTTTGGAGACGTTGAGATTAGCACCTCCGCTCCTCCGACCAGAAAGGATTTGCACTAAAGATTGGAGCCACAAAGGGATTTCTATCAAGAAAGGGACTTTAGTTATGCTCGCAGCTTGGGCAGCAAACAGAAATCCTGAGGTTTATCCTGATCACCCTGAAACCTTCAAACCTGAAAGGTTTTTGCCAGAAAATAAGGCGAACCTTGAGCCCTATGCTTTCACATCTTTTGGATTTGGCCCAAGAAACTGTATTGGGACGAGGTTTGCATATGAGAATTTAAAACTNATCTTTTGGATTTGGCCCAAGAAACTGTATTGGGACGAGGTTTGCATATGAGAATTTAAAACTTTTTACGTGCAACCTTGTCAAAAATTTTAGAGTGGAGAGGAGACCAGATACCCAACTGAAATATAAGACGGGATCATATCTCGTTGTTGGCTTTAGCAAGCTTTATGTCGACTTGGTTAAGAGGAAATAAAAATCTTCTTCGTATTCAAACTTTCCAAGAAAGGAAGAAAACCTAAAAAAACCTACAAATTTTATATATATTATAGTATTCTTCTTTTTTTCTAGGGTTTTCTTAGAAGTAGACACACATTTCAAATGTCATTGTTACTTTATAAATGTACACTTCACCACAAAGGAAATGGATCGTAAAAGGGAGATCCTGGAGCGAGATTAGTTTAAAGAGAAACGTTCCAAGAAGAATATAAGTGCATCGAAAGAATGCAAAATAAAAAACATTTTTCTTTACAATAAAAAACTAGGAAAAGAGGTACTTACCTAAAGTGGATGCTTGTGGGAGCCCATCTTCGCCGTAACGGATGAGTCCTTAAACATTTTTTACAAGAAAATTTGGATTTATAATATGTTCATAAAAAACACAATAAATATAAATATACATACAAATAATAGAAATTTCCCTAAATATATCCTAAATAAATCAACTTCAACCACTACTTTTCCGTTAATTTTTTTTATTACCTTTATTTGCAAAATACTGCTTAAAATTTTCCAACGGATCAAATCCATTATCCACCACAATTTTTGCGAACTGGTATCTCGCCCTGAAGCCTGTTCCGGGGGAGCCAGAATTGGCAATAAATTCTATGAAAAGATCCCTCCCACTTGAAATCACCTCGTAATCCATGACCTCATTACAGATAACTGAAATCACAGGTGAGAATGGGGTTGGTCCATCAAAAATCCTTATTTAAATCCGTTTTATTCAAGCAGCTATACTTTCCAGGTTGAAGGATGACGGATTCAAACACTATTTTCACCCTTTCTTCAAGGCTTGCATTAGAAAAAGCAAAAAGAAGGTTGATTTTAAGTCATTTCAAAAAGAAGAAGAAGCTTCATTAATTTTACAAGTTTTTTTTATTATATATATTTACCCAGCGGTGAAATGATAGGCACACATCGTATTGTGGGGATAAACTGAGGGATGAAGTGGTGAAAAAAACTTTCCCTCTGGAGACGTAAAGTTTTCACTGAGGAAACGGTAATCACATTTAGTTCCGGGAACCAATCTCCCATTACTTTCAAACTGACCTGAGACAAGAGAGGAAGAAAGCATTAATGTTTTTGGTTTAAACTATATAACTCCTGAAAAGAACAGAACAGATGCTAAATTTGATGATGAGGAAAATATATAGGATCATCTTTTTTCCTGTGAGAAACAAACAAGCTAACTAACTACCAGGTTGCAGCTGCTCCCCTTCATCTTCATCAAGATCATCAAGAGAGAGAGAGATTCTTTAATATCTTCTTTTTTCTTTTAGAGAAAGCAATGAAGAATCAAGAAACACAAACATGGTGAGATGGAAAGGAGCAAGTCAGAAATTAATAGGATGGAAAGACACATCCATTACACTAACAATAAAGTCAAACTTTTCCAATTTCATCACAATCATGATGATCATCATCATGTTAGGAGAGAGAGGAGAAGAGATCGTTTCATCCATTAGAGATGTAAAAAGTTTACGTCTGTTTTTAGGTTGGCTTGTTTGTAGCTCTTCTTTAGCCCAAACTGAAATTATTACTCTAGTTTTTTGGTGAGACAGAATACAGATATTATGTGTAGCCAATTACTCCCCGTGATCTGACGCTGACGACATCAGTTATCAACAGCAAGAAGGACCATTAACTTTTTCCTCGTGAGAGGAATTCATTCATTTAGAAAAGAAAAAAATGTGGGAAAATAAAGAAGAGAAAGGATCGCGAGGAAGAAGAACAAGGTTTTTTATAGAGAAGACAAAAGACAGAAGGAAACAGCTTGCAAAGTTTATGACATTGTGACACCAATAATTTTTAGCACGCAGCATGTGTCTAATAACTTGTCAAACAACTGGGTTTATACTGGAGTTATTGTCAGCAGTTGGAGGAATGAAGGGAAAAGTTTGGGGGAAGATTGAGATTAAAATTGAAATTATTTGACGGCTGGTCGAACAAAAGTTTAAAAAAATTGCAAAGAAGGAATTTTTGCAAAAAAAATAGGTAGAATAATACATTTTTCGGGAGATTAAAGTAGTGGAGTCTGCTAATCAAAATCGAAGATGAGGTTGAAACTTTTTCTATTGATGACCTCGTTTTTTTCAGTTAATTGGGTGATTGCACAGGGTGCCTTATATATTAGGCAACTTTCAAAGAAAAGAAAGCAATTACAGAAAATCAAAAATGAATTTCTTCGTAAAAGAATTTCCTTTAATTTTTTTCCACATGTCGTATTTCTACGCCACTCTAAAGAAACTCCTACTTTCTTGATATTTTGAGAAGAGAAAAGCGTTCAGGTAAGATGTAGGAAAGAAGGAAAGAAGGAGAAAGGAAAGTAAATATTATGGATATTGTATGATGATCATGATGATGATGATTATGACTGGAAGGAAGATAAAGCTAGAAAGCTCACGCTGTTCCATTCCCATCATTATTGTTGTAACATTGTAACGTAGTACAACGTAACAAAATTCCTTTTTAGCTTTTAGCTTTAGCCATGACATGAAACTTCTTGTGTGAGCTATAGCTCTACATCTAAAATAACATACAAAACTTACAACTTCTCTACACGATTCTCTTACAAACTACAATGTTTTTACTGTAAACTATGCCTAAAACGATGGGTTACTACGAGCAGATTACAAATGTTTCCTTGTTCCCTTTATTCCAAGTTGGAAGACACAAAATACAACGTTGCTTTTCACTGTTCATCCTTCTCCATTCAGCTTCTGAGTTCAGATAGAGAGTTCAGCTTGGTCAGGAGAGAGAAAGAGAAAGGAGGGGAGCTGAAGTTTATGAAGGAGAAACTAGGCAAAATACAAGAAGCGAAGTGGAGCAAAGGAACAGGATTTAATGGTAAACTGACTTCGCTACATTTATAGATGTATAGAGAGATGAGCTTAAGCTTAAAAATATATCCATTTCCTAACAAAATATCCAGAAACATGACATAATTTATAATTTCTTTCGAGCATACTCTCTCTTCATTTTCACAAACAAAATTAACTTGAATGCTCGTCTTGATTGTGTTTATTTATATTTATAAAACAGTGTGAATCTCTCTTTTGATGGTATTGATAGGTCCCTAAAAAGTTGCGGTGAAAACTCCTCTTTTCTTTCTACCCAAAAGAAAGTCGAGAAAGTTCAGTACTTTCTCCACTTTCTCTTTTGGAGAAATCCTTCCTTATTCTTTCATAACTCTTGTTTCTTCCCCAGAACAATTTATTTATTATGCAGCCCGTGCAGCCTATGTGCCCTCCTGTTATATCAAATATTCAAGGAGAGAAAAAAACTGTCACGAAATGCACGCAACTCGAAAGGGCGGCTAATGTATAATATGATGTAGTGTAATGGTACATGTGAAAATGGATGTAAATTATATTGTAGTAGGAGCGCATCGTCAGCATCTATACTGGAAAAACACACTAGTTTAGTTATTTTTTGCTATTTTTTGGTAGTGGCTATAGCTGTGGCTATAGCATCATCATAATCATAATATAACATACTCTTTTTTATTCTTAAGCCTATATATTCTCTTCCTTTTCCCACGTTTCATTTCCATTCCTATTCTCATGACTATTACAGTATTATATTATCGAGGATGAGGAGAGTTTAGTTTATGTGAAGAGGCAGAGCAAGAGGCACGTTCAGAAAGAGAGCCCCATGAATGCATACATTATATTAGAAGAGACAAAAGCATGCCAAAGAAATGGAGCGAAATGAAAAGTTTTTATGACCAGTAAAATGCTCCAGCTCCATGTAATACCCTAAGTACTTAACATGCACATAAGGAGACTAAAAAACAGGAGAAAATGTTCTGTTATGTTTTTCTTATGTAATGGAGAAAGCAGGAGAAAGTGGTTGTAAAAAAGGGTGAAAGTAGAAAAAAAGTAGAGGATGAATAAAAGAGTGAATACTTATAGATATTTCCCTTTAAAAATTCCATAGTTTTTTTTTCTTGGCTAACCTTTTTTTTATCTATCCTTGTTTTTTTGCCGGATCTACGATCTCCACTTCATATCTTTTTTGGATAACTTTCCAAAAATATTTTTTCCCACTTTTTTACACATGTCCAAAACACTAAAAATCTAACCATTTCCCTTTTTCTTCTGTGTTCTCAACATGAACATAAGTTATCACACAATATTTTAAATTTACTGTGTATATTATACGGTTTTTTATATTAGGAAAAATGTGCACGTTCTTCTGCTTGTAAATACACCATAAAACATTATTCTTTCCCTATCATAAAATATAAGTGTTCATATTCATGAAGAGGAGGCACGTGGCTCGTGCCTCTTTTGTTTTATGGTAGTTTTTTTTTCGATGCGAATGTGAATATAAAAAGAGAAAGTTTTTTTAAGAAAAAAATACATAACCATGTCGTTTTCCAGTTGAGATGAATGAGGAGCAGATGTGCTACACTTTATTTGTAAATTACTGAATGAAAATTAAAACGGTGTAGAAGACTAGTGCTGTTTTTGTGTCATATCTTGCTGACATTTATTAACGGACATTGGGAATGAGAAACTTACTGGCATTTAGAAAGCGAAACCGTCCATGGAATCCAAAAGTTGTTAAAGCCGATAGCGGAGGGTTATGATGATGCTTCGAAATGAGCTCATCAAATGGGATAGAAGAAGAGTGGAACTGAAGGATTAAATGTCTCGAGGCACTAGAAAAAGTTTGATTTTTATGATCCCCACAAATCAATGAGTTCCATGGGGTGCGCTCATTCACACCTTCCTCTTCCAGATGAAGAAAAAGTTTGAGGTAGTCACCTGCATGGCAGCTGTTTTTTAAATAGGATATATTTTGTAAGAACAAATTTATGACCATTTATGACATGAAATGAACAACACTGAATATTTTTTATAAAAAGGCGGGAAATACGAAAAGAATATTTTTTACCCATTTCTCGGCTGTGGAAGCTTAATAAGTTGAAAAGTGATCTGGACAATGTGATCCTTAGGGGCTTGGAAGGAGAAGAGAAGGCACCTGATTCCTCTCTGGTAGGAAGAAGGGTAGTCAGGACTCGTGAACAGGCCCCACTCCCGGTCCCCAGGTATGCTAGAATATTGAACACACTGACAACCTGGAAACATACAAGAGGAACCTTAAAGAGAACTTCATGAGCGATGTTCTCACCCATCAGTTACATTACTAATAATATGTCAAATCAACTTAAATTAGAAAAAGTTTTTAAAAGGAATAAATATCAAATTATAACGCCGTTTAAATATTTGACACATTTATAAAATAATAATGTATTCGTAGGAAACTGAATACTATGGATTCACGAGAAGTTTAACCTTAATATTTACGTCAAAGCAAGTATATTTATTTTTTCTGCGAGTTGCAACACAGTTTAATCTACTTGATCCAAGTTTATAAAAAAGTCAAAGGAAAAAACCTACATAACACAAACTCCATTTACTTCCAAATGCCAAAGTCATCGTCAACATCTCTCATACATTCATACTTTTTTCGTCTATTGTGCTCGTACGTGTTTTGATTTCACAAGTGGAATTTTTCCCGGCGGAACACAAACATTTTTATAGTGTATTATATAAGTTTTATCAAAGCATTTTTTTCTTCGTATCTACACTATCCACATTCCGATTCCAGCTGCCAACAAATACAAACACCCAACCTGTATTCCCTATCTTTTTTGTTGGATGTTGGATTTTGGATTGGCGTTGCTTGAAGATTGGAACTTGGTTTTTGGAAAACTGGACAAAAAAATCCAAAAAATATAAAAGGATGAAAGACGCAAGGTTGACAACGGGTGGCAAACATGCCGTGTGCCTCTCTTGTGCAATGTGATGTGCGGACAGATACAAATCGGCATTACAAAAACGACGTTTCTACTTTCTTTTTTTACAATTGACAATAATACTTATTCACAAGTCAACTACACAATGGGAGACACATAAGTAACATAACGCAAGGAACAGGAAAAAGAAATAAACCTAAAAAAATATACTTTTTATCATTGCCAAAAGCTATAACAATGCGTGATGTTGGATGTGATGAGATGACACGAATAAGGAAGTGGAGCAGTTATATATACAACAAAAACGTAGTTTTCTTCTTTGAGAGAAAACAACATTCAGCTTTAAGAAAGAAAAAGATAGACAAGAACACAAAGTAGAAAAAAGGGGAAAAATTGAAGACTTAAAAAGTAAAAGAGGTTCGTGTTTTGTCCTTCTATATTCTTTAGGGTTGGTTATATCGTGGTCTCTGGTCTGGTCTGGTCTCGTCTCTAGCTCCAGCTCATACATATCCAATTGGCGAATGTGATGTGATGCGAAGTGAAAATGTGAATGATATGATGCGAGTGACTTTTTTTGAGAGAGAAACTCACCATCCGGCCAAAATACAAACGGGCTACTTGAGTTTTCCCCATGTGTGTTGATGTTATGCTTTATATATGCAGCTGTGTAACTATTTGTAAGTATATTACCAAAATGTAGCTGGAAGGCACTGACTACTGCTACACAACGTGATGAAAGCAATGCAAACAATTTTTTTAAAGGAAGGCCAACAATCTACGTGTGTACCTCCATCTTACCAAGAAGACATACTTAATATCTTTCAGTGGAATAGGAACATGAGTAGTTGCAAGGGAAAAGCATTATGTTTTGTTATTATAGTCCTCAAGGCAAACTTTCCATCTTATAGGCACATAATACCACTCCACTTTTCATGTAGAAAATGAGCAAAATACGATAAAAGCTTGGGTTTCAGCTCTAATACCCGATCTTACATTGTTCTTGGAAGGAATGAGCTAAAACGAAAGCGTATTATTCTAGGAAGAAAGGGTATATAGATAAAAATTTCTTGGGCAAAATACAAAGGATTCTATCAATATCAATACATTATCCCTCCCAAAAAAAATTTGGCACTCATTTTCCTCTGTAAACCGTTTTCCTCCGAAAACATTCCAATCTGTTTATTTACGTCGACGTCGATGTAATACGACATGATGGCATCCCTAATTTTAAAATTTTAAAATTCTTTCAAAATGTTTATCTTTCGTAATAAATAAGTACAAACCTTTCTACAACATTAATATTATTCTAATAATGTACGAAAAAGTTCATTACTTTTCACAGAGTTTCAAAATTTGGTTTTGGAAAGATATAAATATTATCCTATATCGCATTACTATCATTATAGCTGTTGGCTATTTCCCCATTTTAAAATTTGTTTCCTGGGAGGAATTCACATCGTATGTCTTCATTTAATAGGGAATTTCCTCTTCTGTTCTCCTCTCTCATCCTACTTTTCCCCAATTTCCAGAAAATACTCAAACTTCGAAACGTACTCAAGCTCCGCTTTAAAACGAAAAGGCAAAGTGCTGTTTACGTAGGTATCCTCAATTCCAATTTCGCACACGATCAACAATATCCCGAGTTGCGAGAAAGAGAAAGTTTCAGTTCAAAAAGGTACACATTATACAACATATTATTATCATCTCCATCCAAAATAGGATGGAGCATCCACTACGTTCTTCGGGGAAAATGGGGCATTTTATATAAGCTGGGGCTGAGCTATTTGCCCTGTAAATAAAGTGGTATATGCAAGAGCTTTTTCTAGAAAATACATTATTCTCATATGAAACAAGAATATCATGAATTTGCCTCAGCCCTCAGCTTTTCAGCCTCTCTCCCTATATATGCGAGTTGTCTGTGCAGATAAAATAAAGTGAAAGTGTATATTTAATGGGAATGGCAAGAAAGGTTAGTAAAAAACGAGCGGCGTGGATATTGTCAGAGAAAGATTGTAAAATGTAATGCAATGTAAGTAACTACACGCTTATAGCTTCTGCTTCTGCTAGTAGTGGCTTGGCTTTGGCTTTTTTTGGGTGTCTTCTATTTTGTATATAAAATACACACAAGACAAGTATAATATGCATGTGATTGTAACTGTGATAAAACTCGGAACGCGAAGATACCAGTAGATATAAGAGGTTGAGTGGGATCGTGGGAATATTATTATTGCCATTTTTGCTATCATCATGGAACAATGTAATAATACAGAAGAGGATTGACAAAATTGTGCAAAAAATAACACATACTATATCCCATATCATATCATTTGCCCTAGCCCGTTGCCCCTTTCCTTTTTTCTTATATACGAAAATTCGAAAATATTACCCAAATCCAATGTTCTATATGTATCCAACGCATTTTTATTTTATTTTATAACAGAACAATTTTCGCAAATAATATGTTGGAAAAAACAGCTTTTACATTCCAATGGATACTTGATAAGTTCGTGCTATATACCAAATATATATATATATATATATATATAAATATTGAAGCACTAAGTCGAAATTCCATTCCAATTCCTTTAACGCACCCAACAACAACTCAAGAGGTTCTAGGTTCTGGTTTAGTTTTACATTCTACTTCTACTTTTCTCCAGTGTTGTGAGCTGTGTGCTATATGGAATATAGATACATTTTGTGAAGTTTTCCCTAGAATAGAAGAGAGCAGGAGCAGCAGAATGCCTTGTCAACCCTCAAGTTCCAATCCATATTTTACTAGTGTGTGCATGTGTGTATGTGGTAAACCACTGTGGACCTTTTGCTCCTTTCCTTTACCATCTCAATTTCTAACCTAGAGTATATAGCTCCAGCTTCCAGCTTGCCCTTTTCCTTTCTAGCTAGTTCTTTCGTTCTTTCTCTCTCCTTTTGTTTCTCTTGCACTTGACCACATTCTCGGATATTTTGGAAACAGAAAACGATTCTTGTTCTCATTCTCATGAAAATGTGTATGTAATTCTCTTCTCTTTACATGTTACAAGTATTTTCCCCTTTTTGAATTGCATATATAAACTATACATAACATTTGTTCATCTTGTGAATTCTCGTGTTAAACATGCGATGATGCCCTGCTTTTCCCTGATGTTATAGAAGCTAGAAGCTAGCCAATGGTTATTTGTTTTATTTGACTCTTTAACCAACTACCAAAAAACTTATATTCTGCTCTCAAATTATTTCGAGTGGGCCCCGACTAGAGACTGCCTGCACTGCTCTGAAGGCTGAGGTAGTATTTGGAATATCTCAACGAATAATATAAAATGTGCATATTTTATTTCTCTCCCAAAAATATTTTTAGCTTATGTTTTCACCAGTTTTTCTTTGCATTACATAAAATTTACAATTTTCCAAATGAACTAAAATAACTTTAAAGTATTCTCATTTTTTTTCATAAAAAAGTTAAATCAAGCAAATGTAAGGCCCAATTTATGCATTATTAATAAAGAGTGCGAAAGCATGCCATTCAGGAAAAAAAGCAGTTGTAGAAAGGAAACTAAAAGGTAGGGAGAGGAGCGGAAAAACTCAACGACCTTAATTCCATCATATTATAATACATACATACAAAATCATCATCGTCATGCACGAAAAATACGTAATGTTATTTGCATAAATGCGTCCATCTCATTCCTCTTCAGCCTTCTCGGCAACAGTAAGGCCCAATTTATGCATTATTAATAAAGAGTGCGAAAGCATGCGATTCAGGAAAAAAAGCAGTTGTAGAAAGGAAAGGAAAAGGTAGGGAGAGGAGAGGAGAGGAAAAACTCAACGACCTTAATTCCATCATATTATTTACTTTGACTTAAATGCATAGATATATAAATACATTATAGAAGTATTCCCATCGCGGTCACTTCTCCTTATTTTTTGGGGGAATCGAGGGCAAAAGATGGAATAAAAGTAAGAAAAATGAAAAAGGGTAATATATTAAAGTGCTCCTGTCCTTTGGACACACAACCCGGTCATAAAAAAAGTAGGTGGTTTTTCGTGTCTCGTCCACAAAGTCACACAGAAAAAAGAAAGGAAAGGAGTTTGAGCAAAATCTGGACACGAATTCATGTCAAATAAAACCAATATATTTTTGTTGTTCTAACTTCTAACCAAAGTGAAGTGAAGAAATCTTCTTTAGTAGCATTGATATATGTCATATAAATTTATATATAAGAAATGTATATATACAACCCTTTTTTGTTGAGTGTATTAACGAATTTTCTTGTGGATCTTCTATTCTCCTGAGAAATAATAGAAAATGTTCACGCCCTCCTCCTCAACTCATGTCGCATGATTGTCTTTGCCTGTTCCTGTCCTACATATCTTCTCCTCTCTTTGTCTTATTCCTTTTATTACCAGTTTTACTTTCAGGAAAGAAATCACTCATGACTTGTGTCCCTGTGTTTGTTTTTTGTTTGCCAATCTTACAGAATAGGTCTATGTCTATATGGTATATACTTTTGTTTGCTAACAATAATGACTGAAAAGCATCAAGCAGGGAACAAGGAAGGAGGAGAAATTGCTGGAATGTCACATAAAGACTTAGTACGTGTGTACTACTAGCATTACTACAAACCATAACAATATATAACTAGTTGGGATGAAGAGGAAAAAAGCACGGGGAAAAACTTTAGGAGCTCAATTTAACTTGCTTTTTCCTTCCTCAAACTAAAATGCTTTTATAGATCAAGACTATGGTTGTTGCAAAAAAAGATTTATATTTTATATTTTCCCCCAGAAAAAATAGAACAGGTTGGAGGTTGTGCAAAAAAAGTTAAAATAAATATGGAAAAGTCAAAGCTGCCAAAAGGGAAGCTAAAGCAAGATGCTGAACTGGTGCTGAAGGCTGTGTACTTTAGCTTTCTATAGTTTCTCTGCCGCTGTGTTGCTAAAAAGATGACAATAATAATATAGTTTCTCTTCTGGTGGTGTTAGAATACGTGGGTTATATGTTTATTTGGGATGCCAGAGGACCCCCTCCTGTTTTAAAAAGGGAGACTGAGACTGGGTGGCTGTGTGGCTAGAGGGAAAAGGGCAGGTTGCTTTTCCAGATTGTTTTTGGGAGAAGAGAAATAGAGAAAGAGCAACGTAATAATTTATAATGACATCCGGTTTCTTCCATTTTATCAAAGGAACCAAATCAATTTGACGGTTGAACAAATGCACACACACACACACACAAAGCACATATGGCAGGTTTACGATTCCATATGTTTTTTTCCTTTTGGCTACTCCATTTTGCACCTACTTTTTTCCGTCTTTTCCTAACCATCGTCATCGTTGATCATCATCATTCAGAGTAATTTTAAGAAACAGAGAGAAATGGGTGAAACAGTGAGGAAAGAGGACTTACCAGGATTTATGGCTGAGC
>JAANSM010002859.1:0-14069 GCA_036850725.1 Orchesella villosa | reverse complement strand
TATTTTGGTGCGAGTTTCATTTCATTCATGTATGTACAGTATCACAAGAGAGTATAGCGCAAGTATGTAGTAATTATAAAATATTTTATCATGCTTAATTTATTAGCATTGTTTTCATTTTTAATCTTCTTGACATGACCATTACTAACATAAGTTTGGAGCCTGGAACAGAAAAATAACTTATGGAATAGCTAACGAATGACTGTGTAAAAACCGGGCTCGAACTCGAAATTATCTACATATATATATATATATATATATATCTGTATAATATATTCCTGTATCTAGTAGTTTGCAGAAAATATAGTAAAAAACAATTAAAAAATATCAAAATTATGTTTACATAACATAACACAGAAAACACAAGTTGACGTAAGCACCAACCGACTATAATAGGATATTTCATTATATGTAGTTTTCACTAGAATATTAGAAAGTACCATCTTTCCCTAAATGAAACTTTTCATCCCTTTTAAGCTGGCTTGTTAAAAAATGGTATATTTATGGTATTACAGATAATCCCTTTTTGTTTCTGACAGTTCAAACTTTCAACAAATAAAGTGTGTGTAGCATTACGTTGCCTCTTTCCATTCCATGTCTATTCTTCCCAACTTCCCCATTAAGTTTGTATGTATCTCTATGTATATTTCATATATTAAAAATAATCTTATTCGTTCCCTATCATCAGTTGAACTCAAACTTTTGAAGGTAGTCATCCGGGTCACAAATGGCAGAAACAAGATTGGAAGAGTCAGCAGAGGCTGAAATACAAAAGCCAGGCTTATCCTGACTTTGTATAAGTTTATCCTTACTATAATACCATTTACTCGCGTCGTCACAAGGCGTTAACACCACTGGAGCTCCGACATAAAGTGAAGTCGGCATTGATAGACATATCTCGTCATGCTGAATCAGACCACTTTTCGTTAAGGACCACTCCTGCAACAAAGTTGAGAAAAGGAGAAAATTAGCACTTGTTTGCAGCATGTATTATTAAAGGAGATTAAATTGATGTCGTAGGATGATGTGATGTAGAGGAGCTTATTGGAGTCATTCTGCTAGCTAGGCTACACAGCAAATAATAAACTCGGACTTGTTGCAAAACTAGTTACATGGAATTTTATAGCACACGTTTTTATACAAATCCACTCGAATAAATAATTGAACCGAAAGATTAGATTGCTAGAAGAGAATGAGGATGTGCTTAGTCTTGGTCTAATATTGTATGCATAATACCTATATACAAGGGCTAGAAAGAAGCTATGTAACAATTTGAAATGAAACCGCATGATTTTTATTGTCCTTTTCACCAAAACTAGATATCCTTGGTAGAGATCAGTAACTAAGAATGTAACAATACAATGAGATTGCTTTTCTTTGCATAAATCTATAATTGATGTTAATGTATGAAAAGAAAAACCTGTCCATCTGCATCTACACAAAAATCTATCAAAATCTCTGACCTGAATGAAATGCAAACTAGAATTGAGGTTGCACTCGCACTCTAAAGCATCTAGCACAATTGGTTGAGCCTTGCAATGAAACGAGCAATGAAAGAACGAGGAACGTTCTTAAGTCGTGATGATGTGATTATTAAAACCTAGTTCTCCTACTAAAATCCTTTGTAAAGAAAACGGTAAAAGCCACATTTTATTGGAAATATGTAATATAATCTTGAATATAGGAACGTTCTTAAGTCGTGATGATGTGATTATTAAAACCTAGTTCTCCTACTAAAATCCTTTGTAAAGAAAACGGTAAAAGCCACATTTTATTGGAAATATGTAATATAATCTTGAATGTGGTCGATAGACGAGCTCTAGAAGCTTAGAAAATGTTCAAGTTTGCAAAGTTGAAAACTTATTATGCACCCTTAACGCTGAACATTGTACTTCTAGTAACAATTTATGATGATGCCCATATTTCGAAAGATGATGATAGAAGTTTTTAAACCAGTAATACCGGAGGTCCGCACCGCATATCACACAATCTAGCAATTAACATATGAGTATGAAATAACTTGAATCCTTATAGCCTTATATAGAAGGTCGACACAAGGCAACTCGGTTCTAACGGAATAGAAAACTCACTGAATAATTTAAGTTTATTATGCATCTATCTAGAGAGAGGAACCACAATCCACATGCTAGAATCTGTCTAGGGAAGCATTTTTTCCTCTTTACAGATTCCTTGTCGCTTCTAAAACTCAATTTTTTTTGGCAAGTAGTTCATGAATTTATGAAAAAGTAATAAAGTGGAATCCCGTTCTCGTTCTGTGTCCCATTGCTACACTATATATGATATGAAAATATTTCTCCCAAAAACTTGTTTCGTGATTCCGCGTGTTCTAACCCATTATCAACTTTTGACTCCCTTGATAATTGCTGAAATGAGATTCGTGTGAGATGAGAGTTTGGAAAAGAATTTTGTCACAAAACCAATTCTACTGATGGTTGATGTTATAAAAAACTTGTGACTACTCTATCCTCCATCTCATATAACCCTCATAAAATAATCATGATACCCTTATGAGACCATCCCATATTTTTATTACCTGATTTCCCCCCTCCCCATGACACTGGTAAACCTGAGCGGTGTGGTAGGCTGACCGGCCCATTGTGTCTATGCACCGATGCCCTTGTTGTAACGCACCAGAAGGATACATAGCTGCTTGTGGAATCTTGAGATCTGGATACACATTCTTTAAGTACCATTTGAACGGCTTACACTTGAGTCGGTCCCGGATTGCTAGTCGGTCATCAATACTGGAAGAAAAGAAGAAAAAACGCATATAAATAGAAGTTTTTGCTATCATAAAACACTCTTTATGTCTTTTCTCTCCCTCGAAGGATCTTCATTAGAGGGGTAAAATGTGCTTTAAAATGTACACATTTGAACATTTTTATGTACAAACTGATCGTAAGAGGACTTATTCTCCTACGTACTTGAGTACGTACCAACTATCTCTGTCTTTCTACTCTCTACATTCTGTCACAGCGTGAGCAAAATATCCATTTTACATTTTGTGCTATGTCTGCATGAGTTTTTTTTAATAAGTTTTGAAAAGCTCTCTTTTGGGGAAGGCACGAAGAAGATATGAAGAGCTTTAAAAGCAGCTTTAACCACATGATACTCAAGCATAATAATTTAGTATAATATACCAAATATAGTGTATACAGTGAATTATATATAAGTATATGTGCATATTATATAATATAGACAAAAAGAAGCTTATTATTCTCGTCTAGAAAGAGAGACACAACAGTTGTGTGTTTGCATTTCAGCCTGAAAAGTAATTTCCAGTCAAATCTCCCATGAGATGCAACTAGAGAGGGAGAAAAAAAGCGAGCTGCTCCTTTCAAGATCAAAACTGAACAAAAAGTTTTTTTTTGAAGAAAGAAATTGACTTGGGTAAGTAGGAGCCAAAATGTACTAAATGGTTTACTGATATACACACACGTTTCTTTTTTCCGCAAGACGCTACAACACAACTTTCCTCCATGTGTGCCACCGCTATATTAGGCGCTTCCCGCATTATAAAGAATGAGTTCTCGCTGTTCCCTATACAAAAGCTCATTCATGTATATTCTTATGAGCAAGCCTCGTTTTTTTCTTTCTTTCCCTTCTCAAATGACTTTCTCTAGGGAAAGCTTCATCATTACCGTTGGAGCCACAAGAATGTTATGATAAAATAAATTTATAATGCTTCCTTCTTCCACATTATGATGAACGTACGTGGCTCCGCAGAAGGGCAGAGAGGGAGAGAGAAAGTGGAAGAAGTTCATACAAAATTTAAACACTTTTACGCTTTTTCATCCACATTATATAACACACACGCTTTCCCAGAGATAATATTAGAACATTTCATGCTTACTTTAGTTTTCTTATCGTAAGCAAAGTTTTCTTTGGTTTTTGGAGCACATCACACATTTGTTTTTAACCATTATAACTCACGATATCCAATGTAGTAAAAGGTTAGCCAAAGTATGAATAATGTATTTCATAGTTTGCGTCTATGTGTGCATAATAAAGCACATGAACAACTGAGAGAGGAAAGGAAGAGGAAAACCTATATGGATAATAAGCGAGAAAAGGAGAGCACAAAAAAAAGTTTTATTAAAAAGTAAATCTTACTTTCCAAATGGAACAGCCTTGGCGAGAGGCACTTTAGCATAGTAGAAATTCTTGTACTCATCCATCCAGACCTCAGCAGCACGTCTAGTATTTTTAGCGAAGACGGCTCCAGAGCCGCCAGGGAAAGAGTAGGGATGTTGCTTACGGAAAACATGACTCAACTCGTGAGCAAGGAACAATTTCCAGAGTACCTCCACATTGCCAAACTCGGAAACTGATTTCTACAAATGACAAGATCAGTCAATGTCACAACTAATAGGGTATAAATGACATCATGCCTTATGCATCGTGCTTGGTTGGTGGTCGTGTCTTATGGGATGTATATTTTTCAGATTTTTTTTTCAGTTGGAAGTAGTTTATACAAAACATATGATATATGTTCCTTTATATAGTAGCATAATAGAATGTGATACATAATTTTTTCAAGATAATATGATGATGACTTGATGAGAAAATTTTTCACAAACAAATTGCTTCCTCCTATTATAAGGCTCCTCTTATTATAAACAGCTTTTTAAGCTGAGTGTTCGTATGTGAGTGCCACCCGGAAAAACAAGTTAAACTTTCAAGAGAAAGCTTGGAGTTCGTAGTTTTCCCATCTTCTTCGCTTATAATAGGAAGATGTACGGCTTGTTAATGATATTAATTTGATGAGGAGAAGTTTTGGCAAAGTTGCAAAAACTTGAAATCATTAATGTAAAGTTATTCATTAATATCCAATCATTTGCATATTATATAACGGCGGTTGACTACTTTATGCTACTATATAAAACACTATATATCCAACAGCATATTGTGTGAATGAATAATCCACTCCAGATTGTAGTTGAGTGAAACAAGAGTGGAAAACTGAGATACTATTGTGTACAAAAGTAGGTCCTTCAATATGGCGTGTAATCAGCTTACCCAAATTCTCTCCACCTGAAAAGCATAAAGAAAATAAGTCAACATTAAAAACTCGAAAATTAACTAGCAGAGAATTGCTTAAAACAAAAGCTGTAGCAAACTAGGAATATTCTCAACTTACCCCAAACATCCATCTGCATATCATATTTTCCTAGGGTCTCAAAATACTCTCGATTTATGGAAAACAGACCTCCTGCAATTATCGGGGTTCTGCAAGTGAAAGAGGCATGTAATTAGTTTCCAATTATTAAATGCTTTGCTCTAAATTCTAATTTTTCTCCGCTTTTAAAACATTTCATTTACATCCTTTTTTATGGGCGAGTGAACACACAGGCTTTTGCCCTGTCTTCCAATAATGCCGGAGGTATTAAGAGCCAAAATTATAACCGTTCCCCTTTTACTATATCATTAGTATTCCTACTTTTCTACCTAAGGCTCTACATCATTATGGACTATATGAACTAGTACTTTTTCCTAAATAGTTTTTGCTACTTTTCATCTTAGGACTGCGTGAGGCAAATAAGTATACCGTTTGCTAAAGTCGACTGGTTGTTTCCACTTGGTTAATTTTCTTTTCCCTTTCATTTCCTCTAGAAAAACAAGTTTTCCTGTTGTGTAAAACCATCTGCATCTTTCTCCCCTCGTGCGAAACGCTATCTTTCCTACGTAACGAATTTTAAGCTTCCTTTTCTCTCTCTCTTTCTCTCTTCATCATTCATTTCACTTTAGCCATGTTTGTTTGCTCCTCCGAAAATGCATGATGTTACACACTTGACTAAAAATCATGAAGTACAAAATTTTCTTTCTCATTCACTCTCTCTCTCTCCTTTTCTTCTGTTCTTATGTAGTTTGAGCCTCTTCACACACGAAACACATGGCACGCAGTGAATGAGCAAGAGGGGAAATCATCATAAATCAAGATAATCCCCTTAAATTAAGTTCCTTACCACTAGCCCTGTTGACTGTTTTCTAGTGCCACTATCACATCACCAGTTTATTTAATTCCTATTTGTATGTAGACAGTAGACACGGAACAGACTAATTCCATATTGAATACTTTCTCTTCTTTCTTTCTACAAGACTTTCATTCTCAAGCAAACTATATATATATGTATTTACTTGAAAAATGAGCTGAGCAGTGAACTCAAAATGTAAATTTTTATTTTTACAAAACACATCAAGAAATCGTGGAGGGTGGTAATAATTTCTCAATGGGAATTACTAAGGAGAGTATTTATAAGTCTGCATAACAAATCTACTCAATTCCCGTTTCGTGACACGTTTTAAAAAGTTGTGAACTTTGCCAATCTAAATTTGACTAGAAACGCAGGCTTGTTTTAGATAAGCTCTTCAATGGATGCAGCTATACTTTCTAACACGTACTACAACTACAGGGATTTGTTATTGGCAGCATATTTGCCTTCATGTTTTAATACGAATACGATAAATCTGGATAACGCGACATTGCATACGTTGAAGTTAAATACAATGTGTTTTTATCCTGAAAAAAGTTAACAATCATGCCGAAAAATGAGTAAACTCTAGCAATGTTTAAAAACTAATATACTTCCACTTCAACTGACTCGACTCGACTTTGTGCTCTCATCATGTTCTTTATTCTCAGTCAGACTTGAAATAGGCCCGAAGGGATGCTTTAATATGACTGATATGGGTAGGAAGTGAAACTGGCTTTGCTCTTCTGACTTTTTTAGACTATCATTACAGTAGCTGGAGGTGGAGGAAAGGTAATATATATAAGCTCTGTATCATGTATAAAAGGATATGCCGCATTGTGAAAAATTATCTTTATGTAAGAGAGTCTATGTAAACGCAAAAGCGTGAAAGGCAACGAGATCAAACGCGGCTTTGATCTACCCTTAACAATACATATACTAATCTCCGGAATCACAATTGAAAGTGGTGTATTAAGAGTCTTATACACGCGTTCTACTTTATATCTCGCATAGTTAGCTTTTCCTGAATTTCTTGTTCCTATCCGTATCCGGTAACATCAAGACGGAAAAGCGAAATGAAGAACATGCTCATCATATCATGTTCTCTTTCATAATAATTTTTGCTGTAGATTCTAGACATAATATGTTACGTATACAATACATAAGTATTCGCTTTGCTTAGCTTTACAAATCTTGGATGCAAAGAATATGATGTAATGAAAGGAGAAATGGAGGATTGACTAGACACAGACTTTTATAGGGATCTGAATAAAACAAAATATTGTATATAAACTCGGTGCTATGCTCGTGTCCATGTTCAGGGTGGAATATATACAACTTGTTTTCATATGATCCGAAGTAAACTACCATATCTACCATATTTTTAGACACGATTTTAACTCTATATATTCACACAAGAGTCGAGAGTGCAGCCTCTAGTGTCTACAGATATGAATATGGGTAATATCAAGCATGACATAAAGAATCATTGAAATGGCTTGTTCCAAAGAGAATGTATATGAACATGAACCTTATCTGGTTTACAAGCGGAGTATAAAAACACACCATTGAAAGTGGAGCATAAACTTTTCAGTTACAAATAATATATCTCTTTCGCTTATAGTACTCCTCATATATACGATTTTTCATGATTGCACAACAAATATATAAAATGATATGCAATTCATGATACGTCTTACTTTTTATTATCATGCACTTTCTCCCTTGAAGGCTGACTAGTTCAAGTAATGGAGAAGTGAAAGCAATATCGTGAATATACGCAGTTCAAGCAATATATATAAAAGTTTAGTGGGAAATCTTTGTGTGCTCTTCTCCTCTCCAAGTTCTCACTTGTTCCTGTGTATTTTCCATATTGGAAGTACACGTTTTCATATTCAAGTCTTGTGTGTGTACTCACTATATTCACATTATCATGCTCTCTTTTTGATACAACAAAACACTATCATATTTCCACCAACGCCGGAGCCGGAACTATATAATAATGATGTACAGAGCACAAACTAAAAACCACACGTATAGAAAATTTTGATGCACTCCATCTCGAATCTCGATCCTCTTCCCTGACTTCCCTATTTTTGTTGTATACTCTTGTCTTTCATATGCTCGACTTGACATACGCTATCTCTATCATTTGGTAAATCATGGGAATAATATAATACACATATATAACATTATTATTTTCATGTAGAACTCTTACCGAATGACTTGTGTCGGGTCCCTAGCAAATTCACGTCTCTCTGTGGGGCTCAAGTATTCCCATTTGAAGACAAGATTCCAGTCAAATCCTCCACGGAGTTCGGCTGACGCTGCAACATATCTGAAGTCATCCATGTTAATCACATCTATCACTGGACTCACCACATGTGTCCGATTCTACAAGGAAAATGGGAAAAAAATAAAAGTGAAATCAACTTTCAAAAGAAAACATTTTGTTCAGTGTTCAGTCATCTACTTTCATCCTTGGAACACAAACAACATCACATCAGTATAATCTATATAATATGTATTATATATCAGCATCCCTTTTTTCTCTTTACAGCTTAAGCTTTTTTTACAAGTGAGTTTTTTTTGCCAAAAAACCAACCACCGCTACCGCATCACATCACATCACATCACAAAACTACAACTCTTATTTCAGAGAAGGGCTTAAAAGTAACAAGATCGATTTTTCCATCTCTTTCTTCTCTCTATCTTTTTCTCTTTTCATTTGTATAGCCATGCATTTCATTCAACTTCAATAAAAAACTCTTTCTGTTCCTCCGAAAATCCAAGCTAAATTAAATGAAGGACATGAAGTCGACAGGAGGAACATTTACTGTCTGCACTATCTCCCTAGATAAAGCATTAGTGCAGTCAACCATTCCTCCATATATGTGGGAAGCCTCGGGGGTAATGAATTACGTGCAGCACACATGTTGCCCCGTCCATAGCAAGGAAAACACCATATCACAATTTGGAAATAAAGCTCTTTTTCCTAAACTCATCTGAGCAAAAATTGGTGCATGAGGAAGAGGATGAGAAAAACGATATATCTTCTGTTCAATTTTGCTACATTCAACAAAACTATATATATATATATGAGATTTGGTCTTACTCTTACTCTTCGTCTTGTCTCAAGCTCAATGTTATTTCCTCCTGCTTCAAATACGTTTTTAGTAATATAAAACATACGACTCTCTGCAGAGCTACCAGCTATACCTAAATCACCCGCTTTTCTCATTTCATGAAAATACGCTCTTGTTTTAACTGCCCTGCTTTTCATTTCCATTTCGTCGAAAAATTTGCTCCTCGGTTTCGCTACATTATTGAATTCGTATTTGCACAACAATTCTGTGTGTGTGTGAAGTTTCAGTTTGAAGGGAATTCGTTGGTTATCGTGTGGTTAAAGTGTAGGGGAGTGGAATGGAATGAGGAATCGATTAATACCATTTTGTTTGAGTGAATGAATGAGGAGATGAGCTCATATTATGCTACTCCTGTCGTAGATAACGTATCATACATAATGTATGAATTTGGTTTGGTAGAATTTTGTGGCTATTTACTTTTGCGTGCAAGAATGGACTTCCTTTTTTAAAGAATGATGTGACGTGTTACACTATGTGATTTGGGTTTGGTTTCGGCTTCGCTTGGGGTATATTTATATATTCCTCCTGAGGACAAAGACTATACCATATTATGCAATATATGATGCTATATCAGAACAGAATTAAGCCGTATGTATATACGTACCTAGCATGAATTTAAATTACTATGTATAACTCTATCAGATTCTGTATGTAAAAATGAAGTAGTCGGAAAGAGTTACTATTTTGATATTAGTTAATGGAAGGAAACTAGGTTTGGGTTGGATAATATATAAAATAGGAATTGCTACATGGTACAGTTATACAATAATCATATCTATTTGAATTATCAACCGACAGGAGGGAGGAGGAGATGGCTTCTTCCCGGTTTGCTTTTATAAATTCAATACATAATTGCTTGACGGCTATCAAGAGAATTGTGGTTTTCCCCTAGTACACACTACCGCTGTTCCAAATAAATGCACTGCTGCGTATAAGAGGATAAGGCATTAGGTGGAAATTGAAGTTGTACGGAAATATGGTAGGACTTTTTATCAGTTGTAAATAATACATTGCGGGCTCATACAAAAACTACATGTTTATACGTACTAGTGTACGTTTTCCTCCGGTGTGTCGTGCCAGGTCGGATATTAGCATGCCCTTTTTTCATGAATTTATTCATGTTCTCATCTTCTCTTCCACATTTTCATTTTACTTGCCTTCTAAGTTAACTTAGTTAGCTGATGGCTTGGGCTGTGTGGTGATGGTGAGGCTTTTTTAGTAGTCGGCTCAGATAGGATAGGATACTCGTTTGTGATAGTTTTGTCATTTGTGGTTGGCTATCGCCTATCGTATCCTATCATATCACAACATATCGTTTTGCTGGCAATACGGCAACTTTGGTTCAAGTTCACTTCACATGTTTCATTGTCATTTTCTGTGATACGGCCACATGTGGCCTGTTTCTGTATTCCCATTTGGAGCCGTACGTGTCATAATCATCGATTCAACTTGTCACATGCAATGAATGAGCATGGTGTGGTTGGCTATGGCGTAAGGAGCAAAAATGTGGTAGCCGGATGGCAACTTGTATTTTCCACTTAAGCATGTTCCGTGCCTAACAAATTGTTATATGAGATTTTTAGGAAGAGAAAGAGAGAATCCGTAATTTAGCATGACTTGGCTCAATTTGATATGCCACGGTGTGGCTTGGCTTGGCTCACATTAATGATGATGAAGTTTGATGCTGTAGGAATGAGTAAAAGAGGATTACATTGCAAAACTGCTGAAAACGCGCAACGCTCATGTATAGTAGTTTAAGAGAGCAAGAGCTACTTTGTCGTGATCGTGACCTCTCTGTTCACTTGTTTTCCTGCTCGTGAACTCTACCAATTTATAAGTGGTGTGTCAAATTGATCAAATCTGTTTTGACGACTGATTGACACACTGATTTGTATGAGGATTGTGTTATACATAATGTGAATATACAGGAATTTCATCAAGTCATGGGAGTTCATTCGCCAAGAAAATCGGAATTGGCTTTCTACAAAAAAATCATATCTCGATAATTGTTGGTTATATTGTATCACAGCTAATCTAAAACAAACAAAAGGGGGAAGGGCAAGAATAAGCAATAAAATGAAATTATACTTACGAATGTGACTAGCTGCAACAGTGGCTCAAGCCATCCCTCATTGCACTCACAGTGAGAGTCCAAAAAGGTCAGGATGGGGGCTGAAGCCGCATCAGCTCCCTTTACTCGAGATCGCATCAAGCCTGAAAAAAAAGTAAAGAGATTAAATTATCATTTCCCCTTCCTTCTATAATGATGGTAATATCCTACTAAAACTTCGTTAGGATTATAGTCATGTATTCAAATTTTCAAATCATTTTCCTTAGCCTTCCGGAATTTCACATAGGCACGAAGCGTGTGTAGCTATGTAGCTGCAGCTGAAGGGACTGGTTTTACTTGAGAAGATGGAGTTCTTAATGTGTACAAAATGACGATGATTGTCAGATAATAGTCTCTTGATAGTAGAGACAGCCTTTGCATTAGTAAAATCCTAGTTTTACTAGGCTCTTATACAATGTGCTCCAACATTCAACTAAAGGAGAGAGCAAATTCGTGCAAAGTACTGCTACATAATCTCTTGTAACGCTCATAAATCATGATTTGACAGGTTAAACACCGCGTATATTACGAAGAGAATGTATTTGATGATTGTTTGGGTCTGGGCTTGTATAAAACTCCTATTAGAAAAAGAATTTGGTTTGGTGCGGTAGTGTATACACATCCATAAAAAATGTTTTTGCATGTGTTCATGAAATGACGGAAAAGATGATAGAATGAAAGATAGATTCCGTATCTGATTTTACTACTCATTATTCATGCTCATCAGCAACCCTTTACAAGTAGAGTATTAGTATTAGCATTTGATATGATAGTCATCTTGGTGGAGTCATTTTTTAAAGGAAATGATGTGTGAATGGAAGAAGAAATGCGTCCTGTAACATATAGTAAAATGTAGTTAACATCTTCGTTACGTAAAAAAAATCTCTTAAGAAGACTATCAGCCTTTTTATTAGAGACTTTTATATCTCCACTTTCAATCGGAATATGTGCGAGGATTTAAGAATCTTCGTCTTATCTCATCCTCGTCAACTTTGCCTTTTACTTGAAGTGAATTTTAGCGAAGCTAAGAGATAATTGCTTTCTGCATCCAGATGTTTATGATTTTCTAGGTTCCACAATCTAAAACCACTTAAATTCATTCCGGTCATGCCTCCTCCATCATCAATATGCTTGGTTGAAGTAAGGGAATTAAGCACGGCTTGTTTCAATCAAGCATATCGTTTCAACAACAGGATACCTCTCTCCACCCGAAAACTAACGAAAACTTAAAAGGATCACGTAGTATTTATTTGCATAAAAATTTCACATGCGTACACCAAAAACAAGCTCGTTTTTCATCTCCTGTTCTAATAAAACTTGTTCGATTTTCGTGCGCCATTAAAGTGTAAAATTTGGAGAATATTGTGGTATATAAACTTGTAATAATAAGTCATGAGCTCTTAAGTACTACTTGAGTATGCAAGCTTCCATATATCCCATAATCGCATATAGTATCGTATACGTAATACGTGGTCAATATTACTACTACAAGTAAAAAGTTACTTAACAGGTACTAAATCACTATAAATTAGTAGGCGGTTGGCCGTTGGGAGAGCATTAAGCCTCCTAGGTGAACTTAACCACTCAACAAAATCAAACTTCAGGCTCCACCGCCAGGAGGAAATATTTAGCGGAATATTTTTGTTCATTGAAAAAATGAGAAATTACTTTTGTACTCATTTTTTATGTATTTATTAAAGGTAACCAATCTATGAGTATTTAACTTGTAACTTGTAACTTGAATGCAAAAGTAATATACTTTTTAAATACAAAATGTATGTTCTCGTTTTTCATTCCACTTTTTCAAATCTTCATAAATCACTAGTAAACATGAGTGCACACATGCAAATAAGGCGTCATAAAAGGAAGAGTTATGGGGCAAGAAAAGAAGCAGAGAAAGAATTAAAGTGTGCTGTAATATGATGCGCAAGCTCACATTAATCCGGAATCTTATACATTCATAGATATACGTGCCTATAAAATGCAATCTCATTAACACGTTGAAAAACTTTAGCTGTATATTAATGTATGTCGATAAAATACTGCAACGGGGGCCTATAGTATCTTATCGCTATACCCATTAAATTCATGTTATAATGAAATGTTTTCAGCCATTATTTTTCATTCTTTCCCTCAGCCCATCAATCACTTATTAAATGCTATGCTACGCTATACGCTCATATATGGTTATGACTTTATACTGCTATAAGGTAATGTTTGCTAGTGGTTTTTGGTTCGGTTAGTGATAATGACAATCCTTTCTACTAAAAAGAACAGAACCTGAATCAGCTAAAACTACTGCACATTTTTTGCATTTTTCATAAAGAAACACGAGTTGAAGGTCGACCTGACATCCATAGCGCATATTACGACGCTTCAGGGAGTAATAGAGATATCCAATCCAGCTGTAACTGGTTTTCCTACTACGTATGGTAGGTATATACGGTTACGAAAATGAAAATGAGAAGGAAGGAAAAAGGTAGAATAGACTGAACAAAAAACGTTTTTTACCAACCAAATATCCAAGAAAAATACGATATATAGTACATTATTGGGACTTAAAGCTATCTTTCTTTTTGGTATACTTATAGTAAATCATAGTCAAGTCCCTGTTGTATATGATGCTGATGATGATGAATGAAGACAATCACATCACTCACTTACACTCATAAAGAAAGTCATATTTGCTATATCTGCCTAGTCTGCTGTTTGCTCTCTTTCTCCCAAGCTTGAGGTGACTGTGGCTACAACAAACATACCTGTTATTACAGCCACAGGGTTCCGTTCTCCTTGATAAGAAGGGAAATGCCCACGTCATAC
>JAANSM010002858.1:0-14073 GCA_036850725.1 Orchesella villosa | reverse complement strand
CGTCGGGTTATCAATAAACTAATACGCTCGTTATACCCATAAAAGTTTTACGTCTATAATTGACAATATTTCCCATATAGTTTTTATATGTTAGTGTATTTACCAAATACATTGGGCTATACAAATAAAGGCATACCTGCTTATATTCAATTAAAGCAGCCAGTTTTCCTTATAGTTTCTAATTATTTAAAAGATTCAGGCTTTAATTGTCCTTTTATGAACGTTTATCCTTCTACAAATTGAAGTTTACAACCTTAACACTTCAATGTTCCTTGATTTTAATGTTAAAACTTAATATTGCCAAATATTGTCATTATTAGCGGCAATAATTCGTAATTATGACAGTCAATTGACAACAATGCCGGCCATTGCAGTCGTGTGGCATAATGCCATGCCGAACACTTTTGCATAGCTGATCATGCCTTTGTCTTCACGCTTCCCTTTATGACGTTGCATTCTATATTGTATATTGTATGTTACGGAGCACTAAAAGTCATTGAGTGCTCCGGACGCCCCACTCGCTTTAAGCGAGTAAGAAGGGAAAATAATATAAACACATAGCCAGTACTGGGCACAGTGAAGATACATTCTGAGAGCTTTTGACAGTCCGACAGATCCTGGATAGACGTGAACGTGACGTGAGGCAGTGCTTAATAATAGATGAACGTTTATATTGAAATATTTAGTGTTATTTATTAGTTGAAACGTAATTAAATGCAGGTGGCTGGGATAATAGCATACCTTTGCAACACGAGGATGGATCCCATGGATTTATTAGAAGAGGAGAGAACCATTGAAAACAGAGAAGTTCAAGGTGTTTTCAAATCACCTATCACAAACCCAATGCTTTTACCAGAGGTAATAATAATGATAAATATATTAATAATTAACAGTATAATTTACGAATGCTGATTTATGTTGCTGAATTCTATTTTATGTTGTAGCATTTTGATAACGCTGATTTTAGCCTCATCAAAAAGTGACAAGACAAGTTTATTAATTATCAATTATTGAAGAATTGATTCTTGGTCATTGGTAGATTTTCGTAACTAAAATCACCCGTCACTGTACCAATAATGTTATTAACTGGGAAGTACAAATCAACTTTTGGGTCTATTCAAAGCTTATGATTAGCTGACCTAACCATGGAACATTTAAACGTGGTGCGAGTTGAGCAAAACTTTTGTTTTCAAATACCTTGTCGATCGTTATAGATTGTAGATAGTGAGGTAAACGTAAGTGGTAGATATTGTACGATGTAGGTACGATCAAAGGTTTTTGTCACTTAAAACCTCACTTTGTAGTTTATACTACAATTGACGTAATCTGAATTGAAATTTGTAACTTTAAAAAAGCAGATCTGAAAATGCAATTTGTAATTTCACGTCTGCACTTTCGAATTGTTTTAACAAAATTATTGAATTTAATTTATTTATTTGGCTTATGTGGAAGATTTGTAATTAATGAAATGAATGAATTTTTGAAAAATTAATTTGGAATTTTGGCTATGCCTAAAACAGCTTTTTCGGGGATAGGTATCTAGCAACTTTTAGGTACTGTGTTGAATAAGAGGTTCCTATAATTGACAATAGATACAAATATAGATATTATCTAAATATGAGGTTGAAGATTTTACATTCGTAAATTTTGGTGTTTAAATCAGATATTTGGATTTCTATTGTGATTTGAAGGATATAAAAGTCGTTGCAGGAAGCAATCAACATTAAAATTTAGCAAAGATAAGTTAAGCAAATATAAATCTACGAACAAAATTGGATTATAGATTCGATTTTAGAGTTTGAGTTGATTCTTTATATTTATAGATTTATGTACTTTGTCGTCAATCCTCTATTTACAGATTTTCGATAGCACATAATCCGTATTTAGTCTAGGTATTGTATCTTTTTCCGGTTGGATTAAACCCTGGGGGCTTAGAAAGCAGTAATTTCCCCATGAAAAATATAATTTTGACAACTGCGCATAATTCCGATAGCTGTATATTATATTCCAATATTCAGACGTCATCTTTTATGCGAAAAGAACATTTTATAAATCAAATCAAAATCGCATTTAAGTTCAATGAGAATGTGTGCACTCCTTATTACGATCAGTAAACAGCAAGATAATTCAAATGCAATGTTGGGCTCCGCCGCGGTTTTATGTCAAGATTTATATTTTACAAAACCCTGGCACTTTCTGCAAAGACGGTGATTTAACCTCATATTTATATATTTTGAGATTTATAACGTAAATTAAACCTTCAAAATCGGCCAACTTTACCTTCCATGTAATTTGATTGATTATGCGTTTAAAATTATAGGTTGAAAAGCTCATTCAACTTTTAATGAAATATTTTACTATTGCCAATTTTTTGTATTTCTAATTCGGTGCTACTTTATTTGTGATTGTGATTGTGTAAAAAAGAAGTTTTAAACGCGCGGTTGTATCTCGCATCAATCAATTTCACATTGCATTTTCAATAAGCAAAAACATCACTGTAACACCAAGTTTAAACCTTATTTCAGTGATAAATTACCTGAAATGTTAATCATACTCATTTCCTGACCATTGTCATTGACTCTGTAAAAATATTGAATATTATGGAAATTGTAACGTATGTTTTGGTTTTTAGAACTGGGAGCTTATTTTGCGGAATTTGGACCCGAGCGATTTTCTCTCTGCCATAAACACTTGTCCTCACTGGAACCTGTTGATGCACACCAAAAAGACTGATAAACTGATGCCTTTAGTAATAATTAATATTTGCAAAACAATGTAAAAAATATTTAATACCTTTTGTAATTATTGGTTAATAATAATATTTTACGATTCTTTTAGGTTTTTCCCTTGCTCCTAGAATATCTTTCCCCCTCCGAGATAATCACATGTCGGAGCATCTCCACCCTTTTAAAAGGGATGGTAAACTCAAGCCTTCAACAAAATATACTCAGTTCTCCCACCTCCTCGGAATTCGATGACAACGATCTTCCCTTCTGGATCCACGACGTGAACAGCCTCCACTCCAAAACCCATTGGGTTCGACGCAAACTAAAATTTGACTCCCCAAACAAACTCCAAACATTTCTCGAATGGACTTCAACTCTTGCCCCAAGATCCAACCGAATCCTCACCAGCCACGTCACCCTCGTTATAGGGCGAGGGGGAGTTGATTGCCCCCCAGACAATGTACGCAACCTCACCAGCTTCCTCTACCATTTCGGCTCGCAAATCTCTAGTTTCTCCCTCGAAATACGGGGAGGTTACCATTGCTCGTCTGTCTGTAGGCTTTTTGCCACCTTGCGTTACCTCCCAAATCTCCAGATACTAAAACTCCAAGCCAAAATTCCAGTGGGAGAGCTCCGCTTCTGCCCTCCACCTGCTGATCTTCCCCACCTCCCCAAATTGGAGGCTCTCAACGTAATGCTTTTTCAGTCTGGTGATACAAGGTCGGAGTTCACCCTCATCATGCCTTTTCTCCTCCATTATGGGAGGCAGCTCAAACTGTTATCTTGTGGAGGACGCATCATCAACTCACCAAATCTCTATTTTGAGCGACTGAACAAATACCTTCCGAATTTGAAATCTCTTCTCACAATGTGCCTTTCTCCACCAATTATGATGAAACTCGCGATGATGGACTGGAAACTGGAGCGGTTGGAACTGGTTCAGTATAATAAGCCGCAATGTACTCTCGTTGATCTCATTCGCGTCACCAATAATTTCCAGGAGAGTCTCATAAACCTAGAAATTGATATAGTTCTCCAACCTGACCAGCGAGTAGATCTAAATGAAATGAAGGAGCTGGGAAATCTACAAAAATTAACGGTGGGATTCCACTGTTTGGATCATGACTGGTTTTGGGACTTTTTAAAAGTGAGTTGTTGCCGGATAAAGGAACTTCATTGGAAAGTATTACCACAACCAACTAGAGCGCTGACGAAGGAGCAGTTGAACAAAGCAGTTAAAGCTTTTCGGATCTGTCCCAAGTTGGAGATGAGTGTCTTTTGGTTTTCTATGGCGCACTTTAAGAATAAGCCAAAAACACTATGGCGTCATGAGATCAAGCAATAATTATTAAGTATTAGAAAATGATGATTGACTGATGTACAGTATTTTATGGATTAAATTATGAATACATTTTTGTATTATTCCACTTTATTCAATTTGGAAATTGAGTTAAATCATATTATTTGACTATTTCGTTTATCTATAAACTGAATCAAGACAGCAAAAAGACTTTTCAAATTCTCGCCAAAATTGGTCACGACCTTGATATTCTCGTCGTTATATAATCTTTTCTCTTTAGCTTTTTGAGGGGTTAGATAACCATCCCTAATTAAAAAATTATTGTTCACTGACGATGAGATTACCTCCGAAAGCTTCCGGTTAAGGAGACGCTTATTTATGGTGTTCATTAAATATCACCAAGCGAAAACAAGGCCTAGGGTAACTACTGACTAAATTCTCATCAGCATTGATTTAAAATATTAGTTGAAGAAATGGAAAAAATAAGAGGTGTATCCGTATAGTTTATATCGTCATCGTCATCCGCATAAAATCATCCGTCGTTTTGATCTTTTGGCTCATGAAACTCCATTTTGTCTCATGAAACAAAATACCGTTTGTTTCCAAACTTATAATTCTCTAAATTCTAACTCAAATGAGAAAACGGAATTAAGAATGCTAGTTTTTAGATTTGGAAGCTAATGATAGGTTGGGTGAATTTATCCAACCACCAGCAGGATTGGCAAGTCCAATAACTAAAGCGTTATAGTTGCGTTCGGTTCCTCATACATTTCGCTTTAATTCCTTCGTTCAATAATTTTTGTTTTCTGTGTTTGAGTAGTGAAGTATTATATAAAGCAAAGTCAAGTATAGTTTTTGGATTTGATCAGAGTTGTTGTAAGTGAAACGAACGAAGCGAAAGCGTAAGTAACAGTTCCCATGATTTTGCAGCATTGCGAATAACAAATGGAAAGTATAGCTGCAATACGTAGCTTGAGTTTACTCTACGATACAGTATAGTATGCTATCCACAGGTTTTTATTCGGTAGCCTTCTACAGAATGGGAGCGTAGCTGTAGGGAAGCAGACTACCTTCAGTGGGTTCAGGCTATGCTGCTGTCCTACATTTCTTAGCCATATAAGTATGAAACGATAGTCAATAGTGTGTGGCCTGCTTCAATTGCAAAAAAAACGTGTGATAAAACTGGTGCGTTCCAATTTCATCTTTAAATATTTTTTAGAATACAATAAAAATCGAATTTACGAACACATTTTAATTTCATTTTTAAAATATCTGATGTGACAGTGAATCCATGCATGAGAATAAAAGTCGTGATGGTGAGCTGGAAGCTGAAGCGGTGGCTAAAAGCTCATTATAATAAACCCCAACGTGCTCTCGAGCTTTATGGATCTCTTTCGTGCCTTCAATCATTTCCTGCGAAGTTCTACCAGAAGAACCAGGAAATTGACATTATGTTCCAGCCTGACCAGCGACTCCAGCCGAATGAATGAGCTGGGGAATCTCCGCGAGACTATGTGATTCAAATTTAGATAATCACTTATTTAGGTATTTTGAAAGCAAGTTGTTGCCAGTTAAAATGACAAAGTTAATGAAACTTGTTGGCTTTGATGTTCCAAGTTTGAGAACCGTTTTTGCATAATAGTTTGATTTGAATTTGCATACGTAATTACCACTCCAAACATCTCGTATTTTGACAACAATAATGACATTTAGCGCAGATAGAACCAACCAAAGTCATACAAAATAGATATGTATCAAATCTACAGTTACATCATTTCATTGCATCAGATAAGCCATGCTAAAGACCGAGTATCCACTTTGAAATTGTAACAGCACAAGATAGATGTCGGCAACAGTACAAATGATTTGCCTTGTAGAATGCTGGAAAGACAAAGTCACAGAGAATGAAAATAACGACCGAACGGTAGGGTAGGAGTGTATGTATTTCATCCGTAAAAGTTCCAATATATAACAGGGCAGCACAGCGTAAAGAATACTGAATGTACAGGGATCATTTCCTGTTTCATTAGTAGCTCCATTCCCAATACTTTCTAATAGCACTTTGGTTTCCAATTGCCAAACCAACACTATACCCCATACTTGTCTTGTACAGGGTTGTATGTAGTAGTCTTGTGCCTCCACAAATTCGCAGAGACGTAAGGTGAAAGAAAGAAAACAAGCCTTTAACTTTCTCAAAACACATACTTCTTATCATATTTTGTATGTATCTCTTTCAAGCAGGAGAAACTCGCCTATTTTGTGTATAAATTAGAAGTGTGCGTAGCAAAATCAACCCATTCACGTTTTATCACGGAAAAGGACTAGTCGATATAATTAATCATCGGAGCATAAAGCTATACAAGCTTTGGCATACCACGAAAGTCATGCATTTCATTGCAATTTATAGTTAAATCATCAGTTTTTTTGTGGTTTTGCAAAAATGAGTACACATATCAGTAATTTTTTCCACTGGCTTTGCGGTGGCTGTTATAAAAAGCGTCAAAATGATGTTGTAAATGAGGGTGTGGGGGTAGGAGAGGAAACCCAGGAAATGAAAAATCAAGACGAAGTGGCTGACCACGGAGAGCAGGGGCAGGCACAGGTTGTTGTTAGACCGTCATCATCGTCAGCATCAATAGCATTAAAGATGGCTCATATTGAAAAGATGGGCCAAGCTGAAGCAAAATACAAACGTGCACATGACAGAGTGAAGGCAAGTAAATACAAATTTACATAATTTGGTCAAATTTCCATTCCGCTTATTCATTATTCATTACAGGCGCTTCGTGGAAGTGTTGATTTTGAATCGGATGCTCATCAATCAGATTGTCTTCCGAATGAGCGCCCCATGCCTGACACTATCTAAAGTGCGTGGATTTTTTAAGATGTTTTTTTTTGCAATTTAAATACATAATGACTATGGTTAATCCCAATTTGTTCTGTATAATGTAACTGATAATTGGGTTTTGTTTTCATTGTTCCCATTTAAGACAACCTGGAAGAAAAGGGGCAAGGCCAGCGCTACTAATTTCTAAAACAGCAACAATTTGCTCTGAACATGTATAGTTTAATGTGCAACAACTGCTACTAAAAATACGCTACATTCAATTTGGTTTTCTCGATTTAATTCTAAAAGTGACGAAGCGCACGGCTCTAGTGAAAAATTGTTTTTGTAGAAAATGTCATTCTTGGCCCTTGGTGGAAGCTCGTAGGAAATGTACAATCAATCCCAAATCATATTGGAGTTTTTGCGTTTGCTAATGCCGATATGCTTTCTCCTTTTTGAATGCTTCATCGTTTTAAAGAAATGTACGTTTAAAATAACTTGTAAAACGTTTGGCTTTGACTTTGAGTAACTACACCTTTATAACCTTGATTTAATTTTTTAGAATTAGGTCACGCCATACATGTGGATATTTAGGTATCCAAATTCCTTCCCAACTTTAAAATACTCCAGTTTCAGCGGACAAATCAGCTAATACAGCAACGTGACGATACATTTGGACATCGCATTCAGTACGAAGTAGGCTAAAATCAGCCCATCTATTCAATTACTGGATTAAATTCTTTAGGAAAAAGACATGGTGTAAAATTGTTTCATGAACCACCTTGAAAAAACAAGCCAATGATTGATTTGAATTTTTCTAAAGATGAAGAAGCGGAGAATGTAAATGATTTTATTTAAAAAAATACTATATTTAGAGTCCTATAGGCATTTTGTTTGAGATATACTGATAGGAAAAATAAAATCCAATAATATTGTAACTGTAGCTATTGTATTGTTGTTGAGGTTTAACACACGATATAAGTTTTCATACGCAGTTATGCCTGGCAATTCTCAATGCGGGGATTGTCATTGGTTGGTTCAATAATCAATTCAACTCAAAACTCGTAAAAGTTAGAACTTTACCAGTAAAAATTTTGTTCTGCTTTCAAAATACAGGATAGCTCAATTCACCCATTACACTACTGATGCCATAAGGAAAATATGGAAGGAACTTATGTTTTCGAAATATTTTTAAACTCAATAAATGCAAAAAGTACTCCATTAGTGTTTACAACGTTTCCTGAACTTGTTGTTGTACTTGTAAACCGACAACCTAAAATGCGTCTCGGAAGATTTACTTTACATTCAAGATTACATTATAGTTCAATACCGTTCATACGTCAAGCGCGTGTTCTAGCTATTTTTGGCATGGTTGACATTTCAATATAAACGACAAAATAAAATAAATGAAACCAGCGTAAATGGAGGTTTCCTTATTTATGTGTTATACATACTGGTAAAGAGTAATATTCTACTTATAATCGGCCATGATTTGTATACTAAAAGCGTGCGTATGGGGTCCATATCACGAATATTTTTTTAAAGCCGCAGAGCATCTAAAATGTTAGGATGTATAGAAGCTATTCATTGCTCACGGGAAAGTAGAAAGCGAAAGATGTAATGTAGAATTTATTCCATCGCAGCGTTCTGAAGCGAATAGTATCTTGAAAGGAAGCGGATATGCTTTCATGTTTCATCAGTAGCTTACTTACAGTCTCCAGCTTGCTGAACAGTACTTTTGATTTACCAACTTCATTTCCCATTGTAAAGCCAGGCAAGCAAAGTGAAAGTAAGTGAAAGTAAAGGTGAATCTTTCTCTTCAAAACATCCTACGCCGCTTCTTCATCGAGAAAAGAGTTCTAATAGTGGATTGCGAATGATAAACAGTTCATTCTGCTTTTATCGGTCAATGTGACTAGTTGACATACTCTACTTTCTCATCATCGTAGGAAGGCTACCCTTCTATTCTTTTACTACATTCATACAGTCGATAAAATTTCAGTCTAAACCATTTTTCTGTTAAAGGTATTTGCAGTGCAAAATGTGTACACGATTTCGTAAATTTGTGCGCCGGTTTTTTTGTGGTGGCTGGTGTTCCGGGAGTGAAAACCTGGGTGACAATGAGGCCGTAGAAGGATTAATGGAACTGCTGGATATGAAGGAGAAAAACGACTTACCTGGTCCTGAGGAGGCAGCTGAGACAATGCCATCGTCATCATCAGCCGCTGGAGCTGTAAATGAACCCCAATTAGAAAAGAAAACCGAAGCTGTTGAAATATACCACTTTGTGCATAATAGGACAGCGGTATGTAAATACTTTAAAGCGAGTAACTTCAATTTCAATATTATTTATTACCTGGAGGAAAAAACCATAGTGGATGAATTTTGGGATAATGCAAGAATTAATAAAAAATTTATTGTATTTTAAAACTTTCTTTTTTTATAATTTGCAGACATTTAATGAAATTCGTGATCTTCGTTCAGCATCAGATGACCGAAAAAAGAATATTTATGGGTATGAGTTCTCTCTATCTAGACACTATATCTAATATCCACTGTGACTTTGTAATCGTTGACAATGTTTTGCTTTCATAAAATATAAAATCTCATTATTTCGTAAATGTTTATTGCTCTCATTTCCGACAACCTGGAAGCAGCTCGATGCGTCCAGCAATGCCTCCGCGTTTGGGGTGCACGCCTTCATACCTCCGCAAGAACTTATGAAAGAAGGTTTCAAGGCGACCAATTCGCCCCAGGGGAAGGAACCGTGACAGCATTTTCAAACCCCAGTGGTCAGTTTATTTGTCGAATAATATTGGATTATTGAAGATGTTAGTAGTTGTTATAATTATAGTGAAGCTTGCATTAATTTTCGTTTCATAATTTTTTTTTAAATCTGTAGTCAACCTGATAACATTTTTAGTTTGTATAGATTTAAATTTATTGTTAATCGTATTGTAACTCAAGCATTGACTTAGTTCAAAGCTGGCACAATGAAAGGCAGTAGGTTAGTTGGTTAGTCATTAGGAAGCATAAAAAAATCTTTAGTAAGTATTAACATGCAAGCGTGTACAAAATCGCAACTGTCCTCATTATTTTTAAGCCTGCAAAGTAGCCACTACTATGAAATAAAAATCAAGCGCAAAATCAATGTGGTAACTAAAGATATGGATTTAAGTTTGTGTTACTAATAATAAATCTGGTTTTAATAAATATTGAATGAATAATTCCATGTATTGATAAAAATTTACTAATATTGTACATATAATGAATGTTAAAAATCGTTAGTTCACCAAAATTACGATTCATTACGAAAATTGTTTTGATCTGAATTGATGATGTAGCAAAATTGCGCGGATATTATTTAAAGGTTTAGTATTTATGTGTTTACAATAGTTAATGATTTTAAAATATAAAAACAATTGAATAACACCTCAAATTACGAAATTTTAATATTTTGTGCATACGTTGTATCTTTTTTTGTCGTTGAAGGGTACTGCTATCGTAAAATGGAAATTGGGATTACTAAATTGCACTTGTACAAATCAGCTTTAATGATGAAAACTGTGAGGATGCTTAGCTCTGCGGTCAAGCAGAATGATGTTTTATGCTGTAAAAATAAACAAGCAACTTTATGGTATGGCTTGTATATTTACAAACAACCAACAAATAATGCGATTATTGCAAATACATGTAAAAGCGGAAATAATTGGTTTTCGTTTTTACGAGCTCACTTTTCTGAAGGAATCAGAATGTGAAGTTCTGTAAAAATGTATTTCTGTTGGTACGTCTCAAGGAGCAATCCTACACAGTGTAAAGCTATTCGGTTCTTCAGAAGTTTTCTTATAACTTCAGCAAACTAGAAACTAAAATCTTAAATCTAAAAATGTGATGCATCGATATTCTCGGAATTCAACATTATATCAATAAGAAAGACAAACAACAACTGGTTTGTCAACTGCAAAATCAGGGGCTTTTATACTCCGGGGCGGAGTACCTTTTAATGTTTAAAGAATTCATCTCATCAGAATGAGGAATATCCATGATCTAATTCTGGGGCATAATGCATCTGCATAATCGCAGGAACTGACCTAGATACATGAGACTTCACAAAACATGGAAGGAACTCCACTGAAATTCGACGAATAAGGACTTAAGTAAACGTTCATCAATATTGCCAATTTATACAATTACATCGAGTTCTCTACGAGTAGCATACTCAGAGTGGCATTCTTCATCAATTTCCATTCGCATTTGGGATGGCTATTCCAGACGTACGTAGTTTCCTGAAAGATTCCTTTTATTATGTGTTCACTTCATCGTTTGGTTCATCCTGTTTCCAGCAAATATGAAACGAATACGGTGCACAACAGATTTTTTAAAGAACCGGTCGTCCACAAAATATTCCTACATTGTGAGATTTTTGGGACAACATCATGAAAGAGTTTTAAAAGAAAAGAGTTATGCAACAAGGAGAGGGTGACGCGATGCGGGGTGATTAGAATCAGGAAGGGTAAATGCCGTTATGTTGATTTGAAATGCGAAGTTGTAATGGCATGGTAGAGCTGAAAGTAGTAGAGAAGTAGATACCCAGAGTATACAGTACGCTACATCATTGCTGCTACTTCAGATTTTCTCTTCTGTTTCTTCCTACTAAATTCATAAGGGTTCATGCTTGTTCAAGCACCCCCTTAATATTTGACTGCGTTCAGTCTGCGATCATGTCATCGTTCATAAATGGATGTAAAATATGAAAACGAAAAGCATACGCAGACCTACAATACGTCAAAATTTTGAAAAAGCAGTATCCAACAGTTCGGAAATATTATTTCTACGGAATGGACTAGCACTGGTTAAATGTTAATTTTTTCGTCTTTTTATGCCAACAGTTTCTCAATTAGGTTATATGCTATTTCTTTTCGGTTCGGATTTAGTTTTTGTAGATTTTATAGTATGATCTTAAATCATTTTCATTAAATAAATATGTGCACAAAAATTTTTTTAAACACAAACAATTGATTTTATTCATTATTTTATTTATTTAATTTAATAGTAACACCAAAGCAGTTGAGTTCTATATACTTGATGG
The DNA here is from genome assembly GCA_036850725.1 of Orchesella villosa. Classification (NCBI taxonomy): domain Eukaryota; kingdom Metazoa; phylum Arthropoda; class Collembola; order Entomobryomorpha; family Orchesellidae; genus Orchesella; species Orchesella villosa. Next base: position 2,131 of record JAANSM010002858.1, on the reverse strand, counting down.
ATGTAGAAATATTTACATTTATTTGCGAAGGTTTTAAATCATATAATTTTTCCAAATCTTTATCGTCTTCACTAAAGCTAAGATGATACTCAGGTAAATCTGAATATTTCTCGATTTTTCAGGTAGCTATTTCAAATACAGGTATCAATGTATGTCCCAACATATATGTGAAAATGTATCCAAAGGTCAAAACAAGTAGCATAAGAAAAGAAAATGCTGAACATTATTCATTTACCTCTCTGTAACATTACGTGCTTCATTTTGCACATTCATTATAATCTTGCCACAAATTAAGCTACAAACAATTGACTTCAAATTATAGATGTTCTTGGACAACTATTTAGAAAGCGGAATATTATATGTTAGGTTTAGATACTTTTATAACGTCATGTTATAAACATAATCAGGTATTTTTTCATAGTATGCCACAGATTCCAATGCAGAAATTTCTACTTGCATTTATCATCAAGTTTACCGCTGAAATATGGAAACTTATGTATACTTATTTTTTATTACAGTTAAACTTTTAGCTCACAAATCAATAAACAGTTACTGAATAATAAATACGTCCACAGATCTACTTAAATCCACCTTAATTATGAGAATGTTGAAATTAAAAATTATATTTATTACTACAACCTACTAAAAATTCTGGAGTACTGCATGGAATAAATGATCGTACTCTACAAGTAAATATTTTTATTACGCTAGTAGCGAATAAGTGCAGAACTCTGGATTTACTGTACTTCGAAAGTACAGTCATAAACATATTCTTGATTTTTGTCTACTCTACAGACACTATAAAGTACTTTCAGAAACAGAAAAATCTTTTGAAATAATTCTTTACTATGTAACCCATATTTTACTCCTTTTTACATGTTTGGATGGATATTTGAGGGCGTCGTAACGACAATTTTTAAGAAACGGTTAGGTTATCATAATTGCTTGATTACTGTAGATTACTTAAGTAAACCTAATGTAATATTCCTAATGTTCATTATTCCATATGTAGACAATTTACTGTTACCATATTGTACATCCACATGAATCTGCTATATTTTGGTTAATTTTATGTACAGAAATTATTTCACGGAAATATACATTAATTGGAGGCTTTCTAATTTGTAACTACAGTTCTCGATTCCTACTCATAACTAGTAGCTTCCATGTACGCTTTATTTAGTACTCTTTAAATTAAAATTCTTTGAAGGTTTTAACCGTCTTACATTCCTAATACTAACTGATTTTGCAGTTCCCATAATTCCTCGACAAATTGCAATACATAATAACATTACCGTCTTTATTTTCTACTGATAAAATATGTTTAATAAATTTAACCACTGATTAAAACTGAACGTTAGGGTGAGATAATTTAACAGATAATTGGAATTTTAAGCTTCGTAATATTACACTACATTCTTGACTAATAATCTACCGTATTATTGGCGTATGATTTTACATTCAGGCTAATATATATTTCTATGTAATTACGAAAACATTGAAGAGCTAATTTCTAGCGTCATAGTTAGATTTATTGACAATTCTTGCTAATGACCCCCATACACAAGGTATGATCTTAGCACTAAATACACTAAACAAAAGCACTCGTTATCATTATCATCACCTTAATGCCCCAGGCAAATGCTAATCAGCAATCCATCGTTTTCTAGGGAATTGAATGAAGGTTTTTCTTACGTTTAAAAAGATTAATTCTAATGTTTTAACAAATATTCAAATCTTTTCGACAAGTCAGGTTTCAACTTCCTTTTATGATTTATAAGTTACCTTGTACCTCTACTTACTTGAATCCCAAACTGTTTAGAGTCAAGTTTCTATTTTGAACTCAAAAATATTCTTACAAGAACTAAGAAATACTTTGGGAAAATTGTGACAACGTCCCCCAATATCTACGATGGAATAACTGAATATATTCTGTTGTCATAATTATGTTAATTATGAAAAACCTAATAATAATCCTTAAAAAACATGGCCTTGAACTATTTAGGAAACTCTAAGGAGTAAATTTTTGCGAAGGTGGAACGAGCTACTTTTATATATGCATAAATATATTTTTATAGGAAGTAGCTTTTATTGACCGTAACTACCACCTTTTCATACTTCTAACCTAATA
>JAANSM010002857.1:0-14074 GCA_036850725.1 Orchesella villosa | reverse complement strand
TTGCCCCAATGCCGTTCCCAATGCATAAATTAAGTTTATAGCAACACACACACTTTTATGTTTTACCCAGCTCAGGAAATTCAGTTTTCCCACTCCAACTTGCACGTTTAGAGAATCAATTACAACAGCTCTTTTTACAGAAAAACTAGACTATTGTTTTTTTCGCTCGAGTTGTCACCATTTGAAAGAAACGAATACACTCTTGAGAATAAGCATGAACATAAATTTTTCTGGTATTGTCCTCATCTTTCCATCCGGAATTATCAGCATCATGCAGATGGGCGAAAAGAAAGAGAGGAGAGTAACAATCTCTTGAGTTGAGAGGGCTGCTGACAACCATTTACCTACCGTTTGACAGTGTATATGCCCTCCTCACACTCCTTTTATTACATTTATTATCTCTTTTTACAACGACAAGTTAAGTGTGTAATAGATAAAAAGCAGTGTTTTTACTACGTTTTCATGCGCTCAATTTATCTTTAAAAATATATACGGAGGTACGTACATATCCATCCCCATAATATATTATGTAGGTATATATTGAATTATCCCTTGAAAAATGGGTTTTTAGCTTGGCAAGTGTGTGGTGGTCTGCACGGGTAGACTCCCTATAAAATACTTTTTGATCACGCTTAATACAATGATACACTCAACTTCTCCGCCAAATACTGTCCTTGTCCATGCAGATGAAGCCAACTAACTTAATTCTCCCTCTTTTAATTATTTTACAGCTTTACATCAAGCTCCTTTACTGTTCTCACAGGGTTTTTGTTAGGTATATTAGAATGGGAGTATGGGAGACACTCTAAAGGTGAAATTTAGTTGTCATCGTCAATCCTTTCAGTGTTATATTGAAGCTCTCTCAGTCTTTAAATCATTCTAGTCTTGTCTCTAACTAATGATGATGGGCGCAAGGAAAGATTGAGCGGAGATGGCACAACTAATTGAATATGGAGATGTAATTTCTTTATTTGTTACCTGTTTGTCTTTTCCTCTTGAGAGCAGAAAAGCTATTTTTCATTTCCTCACCAATATTTCACGCTTGACGCTTACCGGCAGTTTTCGCTTCGCTCCCTCTCAATCAACGGGACTGACAACTTCAACATGTAATAAGTACCATATATGTGTGCTATTTTGTGGTGGTGCTGTTTTAATATGAAGCAACTGCCGTGTATGCATTTAATATGAAGGTGTGTAATAAAATGGAAGAAATCTAATAATGCAAATGTGATTTGCTTGGCTGCTGCTAGCTCGAGCTCGAGGATGTTCTTTTTCTGTCATAAAATGTGGCCAATTTCAACCCTCCTTTTTCTGCCTCTCTGCCCTTCTTTTTCAATGAAATATTGCAACAGCAACACCACCATCTACAACATCCCAGCATGATTCCACTAGTGAAAGAGGAAATTGCATTATTTTCAAATCATAACAGTCAGATAATTAAATTTAGTACGCATATTATATATAAAACTCTTTCATTTATTACTAAAGGTAAAATTGAAAATCAAATTTTTGCCTACTCTTCTTCTTATCCATTTTCTTTCCCCCTTTTAGTTTAGCATCTTGACGTAAGTTGTAAGACCAACAGTAAGAAAACTATATACACACTCTGTCATGCATGCGGATATGAAGGTTCATTGCATTGTTCAGAGAAACTTTTTTTTATGTTTTTCATATGTGCCTACATATACATTATAGTATATAAAAATACATAAAAACTTGATGCATAAGAGTAGCAGTTTTCTAAAGTTGAAAAATACATAATATAATACAATGTTAATACCACTTTTGTTATGTATCGTCTTCCTTTTGTCTAAAAATAAACGGAGGAATGACGACAAAAGGCTATTTGCAGAAAGGAGACAAGGGAATCTTTTGATTTCTTTTAGTGAGCCTCTTCTCTCTCTCTCTCTCTCTCTTACTCTCTACATATTTCTACCCTTTTCTTCTCGCGAAGAAGAATAGCAACTCACTATTATTGTGATGGTGGAGTGGATCTAAGAGCATAACGTAATGAGGCGGATATGAGAGCTTGAGCTAATAAAATAATATATTGAGAAAAGGTGAGCAAGACTACAAAGCTCTGCTTCTCTAGTAGTCAGTCGCCATTCTCTATATCTCTCCTTTTCAAATGGAAGTCTGCAACTTTCTGACAACGGAGCATTAACAAACAGTCACAACCAGTGCATATAAATTGCATCAAGATAAGAGCAAAGTAGCTCGCTGCAACAGGCTTGGATTGAGTTGCAAAAAAACCATGCGGCCCTACCGTGCACGTATAAATATTTTCCTGGCATTTAAATTTGATTATGGAACAAGGGAATTCTCGTTTCATGCTATAAGCTTTTCCGAATTAAAATAGGGAATTAGGGGGTTCAACAAACGGACTTGCAAAATTCATATGCTTTTTGTTTCGAAGAGGAAAACTTACTGATAAAGTAATATTGAGTAAGAGTAAATGGAAATGGGATAGAGAGAGAGAAACATAAACCAACATGCCAGAAGAGAGCTCTACACAAATATAATACTTATTCCGGATGATGATGTGGTACGATGCGGCTGAAATGTTAAGCTCCCACACGTCTTCTGGGTCACACAAACAATAACACTGCAGCAAAATCCCTAACCCGATCCTATACAATAATATATGCAAAACAAACAACAGTATTTTTATGCGTGGAGAACAAGAAGGCTTTTTTTCACCATGCATTCTCGCTCTCGCCAAGTCCCATTTCTTTTTGAAAAAAAAAATTGCCTTACCTTTGTTTATTGTTCTTTCTTCGGCTGGTTGATGTACATTATTGCTTGGTTCCTGGTGATCGCACCGTCCTATGTACGTCCGTATTTATGCGTGTTTTGTGTTGGTAATGTGTGATGACATTGATTGTGTCAATAAGATGAAGGTAAGAGGTTGTATTTTTTCCTCGCTTTATTGAATGATTATTATAATAATATACTTCTTTTTTATGTGTGTTTGTGTGTACTTATGTATGTGTGAGGGAAAAAGTGTGGAGCAATGGCCTGGTGACGACGTCGTCGATAAGATATGCACTTCACTCGATATACTTATATGCATTGTGTGTAATAATAGTAACTAACGCTCTCTTTGTTCCTGTAGGTCAATGTAATGCAAGTAGAGAACATGGCCGGAGGTGATGCCGTGTAGGATAAGCGTGTGTGCATGGGCTTTATATTCTATCTTATTTTAAAAGGAGCAAAAGGAAAAAAATGTAACTCTTGATGGGCAAAACAGGCTCCGTTCTTGTTCCAAATAATATTCTGATTGGAATTCTCTAGTATGCAGTGAACTGAATAATATAATGAAATAATGTAATATGCACAAAAATCTCTATTTTCAATCGGCTGACGAGATTATCATCATGAAAAAGGAGGGGAGAGAGGAGGAAGGACAGTGAAGGATGAAATGCGTCCTTCTTTTTCTATTTGATTTTGAAATCTTTTCTCGAAAAATGACTATTTAGAAAGTTGCTCACACACTATGAGATAATGTTATAAGAGGAAATACCAGAATTATGTATTTTGTGGTATGCAACTTCATGAACGCATTGCTCCTTTTAAAAATTTCAAATCCCCGAACTCAACAGCATTCATTATTCTCATCGTGTTTTTTATAGAAAAGCCCACCCGAGAACTTAGATGGGCACACATTTTGATGAGTAGAACAATATGAGCGTTGAGTAAAACTCTATCTTTTCCTCATCTTTGCTTCTGTTACTTTATTTCGTAGCTTATCATCATCACGATTTTGAAAAGAAATTGAATGCTTCCTTTGTTTCCCGTTCCCTCAGACAAAAAGAGAAAATCTCAAGAAAATACCAAGCACTTACTGTTATTTACAGAAAATAGAGAGAGAGAGATACAGAGGCGAGCGGAAGCAGGAACGATTTACCACGAGAAGAATAAAAAAACATTGTACAGCACCACTGACACATAATCACATAGAAAGTGAAATATATCGTGTATTCTGCTCTACTACCTATATATACACATATATATAATCTTTGTATAGCATGGTGAAGAGAATATAATTCAATTGTTGTGGTACGAAAGGGGTTATCGGGATATCATGTTAAATTAAAAAATATTGTACTTCCGATGTTCGACACGCCTTTTATGAATCATCCTTACTTGTATGTATAGCAACTCACAAAATGAAATGCCTTTGCTAAACCAATGTTGAATGGACAAGGCTTTTTCTATGTTGCTTAGCTACTTAAATGAGAAGTTGAGTAACTTTGAGTTGTATATATTGTTAAACACTTGTTTTGACAACACGCGTACAGGAAAATGATTGGGGATGTTCACATATAGCTCTATACGCATGAGACAAAACGGGTTTCCTAACTTGATTGAGTGCTGACATGCTATAAACTTAAAATGATGGTTGTAATAGTAATATTACATGTTTATAGAGTTTCCAATGGGCACTCATCGTCATTTATGCGATTTTCGGTTTCACGTTTGTAGGTAGAGTTGGTTTTTGAGTGAGAAGGGATTTTTTTGGTTCGACATTATTCGAGGTTGACAAAGAAACGAGATGACAGACCACCCAGCTATCGCCATAATTGTCTTTCCATTATTGACTCATAGTAAATAATGAGGCACCTCCGAACCAATTTGTTCTCTTTGATGGTTTCCCTTTCAGCTTCACTATCAATACAAAACATGGAGGAAAGAGTAGTGGGGCACAATAATACAAATTTCATTACGAGCAAACACATCGTATTCAAATTCAAATGGTATGCTATAGCACGAATTAATCAAAGTTGAAATCTAGTGGGTGACGGTATTTATAGGGATAAATCAAATGGACAATGAATATATGTAAAATGCATGGAAACATTCCAGTACTCGTCCAAAAGCGAGTGTACATAACTAGAGGGGGAGGACAGGAAGAAATTGATTGTGAACAGATTTAGCATCACTTCTACCATGATCTCATCTTCGTACATGAATTTTATGAGGAATTGGATGGCATCGTATGCCAGCTCACGAGAGTCATTTCTGTTTTTGTCTCCAACTGCAACTTCATCATCATCACCCCATTCAGAAACAGCTCAAATATGGAAGTTTCTTCCAAATTCGCTATGAGTCAGGGTTGAAAAGTTGTGGTGNACGCTTATGTGTTCTTTGATATACGTATAGAAATGGTCTCATCAATTTGTGCGTGATGTGTGGCCGTTATCAGCATTCAAAATTTGCGCTTCAGCGGCACTCAAGCAAAAGAAAATTGCAACTATATTTATATTTGACGAACAGGACGCCGATCACTCTTTTTGGTGTGGTTAAAATGCAGTCCAGAGGTCGGCATTTTAAAGGATTTGACATATGATTTGCAATGAAATATGACGAGGTCTGGCTCAATAGACCCCAATTCAATAGATTTAGTATCTGCAGTTGTATTTATTTTCGTCTCCAAACAGAAACGCTATTCAGACTTTCAGTCAATCACTATTTATGCAGACTGGGGTATGCCGTGCTGTACTGTACTGTAAGCTTAGGAACTCATTTACGTTTTGGTTATTTTGATAAATTGAATGATGGTAGTTCGCAAAGTCATCTGCCTGCAAATGTTTGATGTGACATGAATGTACACTTGAATAAACTTTTCGACTGCTTCATTAAATTTCCAAGTGGTTAATCGCTCAATTTTCACTTTTGAGCTTGTGCAAAATACTTTCTGTAAACATCCAAGTGTATCAAGTGTTTTTTCAGCCCTGTCTCCACCGATGAATGAAGATGGAAGAGCGAAAGCTGTGATTTTATGGCAAATGCTTTCTCATTGCATTGGGAGGCTATGGTTAAAGTAATTGCGATGGAGACGATGATGAGAACATGAATAAGTACAGAGAGAATATTTCTGCTCTCAAATTATAGTACACACGTAGGCTTTTGTTTGAAAGTCATTCATTTGAAAAGTCTACTTAAAATAACCTCAGACTCTCTGAAGCTATACATATCCTAAGAATACACGCATATTATTCTGTATTCACGAAGTACATTTTTGAACTTGCACTTTTGAGACATCATCAACTGTCACAAGCGGCTAAATCTGTCAAAATTATTAGTCACGTCATGGCTGGCGGGGAGGATAATTGAACTCAATGTGAAAACTTTTCTATGAGAATATAGCTTTTATTAAAGAAACTGCAACGTGTACTCTCATAGTTTCACAAATTTCTGTGGTAACAATTTCCAATAAACTTCCACTTTTGATTTCATTTCTTCTCATCAAAACTGTTAGCAAATTTAGCTTTTCTAGTTTAATTAGCTTATTTCTCAGGAAAAGTTTAAAAGTACGTCCCTGCAAATTCTGTTGAATTGTACTTTATGTTGAGGTAGAATTACTAAGATTATTACATGCATTGAAATCTGTAAACTTATCATCACTAAGCATAAATGGTTTCTATAGTCATAATAAATTACTTACCTTTAGAGTAACGCAGATATTGTGTTACTTTAATTTCTTGTGTATTAAATCACGACTTAAGTAAAAGCAGCGAGCAAAATACAGATGCTACCTTGCGAATAATATTATTTTAAGCAGTTTCTCAAAATTCATTTACCACACATTAGCTAAATGGGATGTTGTAGCAAGCAGTGATGCTTTAAAAAATGAAAATTTTTACAAAGAACTCTCAAAGAGTTTTCGGTGAATGTCCTCCTCCTTCTCCTCTCTACCCATTTTGATCATCGTCTTTATCATCATCATAAGTAGCAGTGCACAAAAAGAGCATCATTGATAAAGAAGAAATAATGCGAAGTAGAATAATATATAGAGGAACAAAAAGAGGATGTTGGGGGATGCTAGGGCTGAGCTGATGTTAGTTTTGTGTGTGCAAGGAGAACAGAAACGCAAGCAAGCACAGCTAATAATAATAGCGAAATAGAATGCATGAGTAGCTTTACCTCAAATATTTTTTTTCTTCTCTATCCCTCAATCCCTCATGCAATACAACAATGACAATGAAAATAGCATAGAATATTGTGATGGGATGTGATGTGATGGGACGTTTAGTATCTCTCTCTACCTTCCCATTACACACATCTTATTCCCAACTGCAGTATATCTGCAATCTACAGTGTGACAATGTTTTACACTTGTTTGTTGCTATTCCATTCCTATATTTTTTTTCCTAGAGAGATAGAACGAGAGAGGGAAAGAAAATCTGATGTAAGTACAATGAGCACGACTAATTTTCTAATGTTTTTTTCTCTCTTGCTCTCTCTCTGCAAAATGCTAGATTATTTGCCTACTAAAACCATGATTACAGTAGTGAAGATAGTGATATTAGTAGCTCACTACACATTATTACAACGAGTGTAACAAATAATCAGGACAATGATGATGATGACAACTACTACGACATGGTGGTGGCAAGGAAAAACTGAGATGATAATGGTGGTGGTGATGATGATGATGACGATGCTACACAACAAAACTTACTACTTACTACCCCTTATTTGCATTTTAACATTTTCAACACACAAGCTTTAAGCCCTCGTGTGTACTATGTACACTGCCTATTTATCACATTGTATCATGAAAAATATAGAATTTTTCTTGCTTTTTCTACAAACAAAAATACCCATTGGACTTTTTAAATCTTTCATAAGTGATGAGCTCCTTGTGAAATTCTATTTTTCTTTGTAGAAAAAAAACTGTTTGTTGCATGTAATTTAATCTTGCATTCTCTGGTCTCCGTCTGCTTCGGTCTTTTTGAAAATGTGGAAATTGAACGATGGTGAAGTGATATGGTGTTGCTTAAGAAAGAACAAGGGACAATAAAAGGGATACTTACAAGATGACAATTTTGAAGATTTGCATTTTTCTCATTCAGTGAGCCACAATATTCAATAATTTTACGTATGCAGCGTGATTCTATATATTTGTCAAAATGCAGGTGTGACTACATGCTGAGCTGAAGAATAAAAATTTTTAGGTTGCAAAAATTATCATGCTAATGCTAATCTCATCATGATTACCTACCAGTGGCACATTTTCCTAATCTTAATCCATCTTGAATCGATTTCAAACTTTTTTTGATGCGGTAGAGTGTGAATTTAATAATAATAATGATGGCTTGAATGATAGACAGTATGAAACTAACGAAGTTGTCTAATAACGGATTCAAAATTTATGATACTGATTACCACCTCACCTTAGCTCTCTCGCTAATAAACCTGGTTAAGGATTTAAGTAGTCATCTCCTTTGAAAAATCAAAATATGAATGGGTAATGAGTACTATGCGAGTGTGATCAGAATTTGATACCTAGCTAAAAATTGGTTATATACCCCATTAAAAACGCAAATATCATTGCTTGAGGCTGGTTTAAATGGGGAGGAAAAGCCTGTTTGTAACAAGTGCCGAGCAGTGCTTTTCATTACGTCAAATTGCCGCGTTGCTTCCACTCGAAACACAACTGCTTCCCATCTTTACTTTTATTTCGTTTCTCAAAAAGATATTGCGAATCAGTGTCATGCTATGCTATTCCATCACATAACATGACATCGTATCATCATCGTACACCCCGGATTCCTTGATGTTCACGTTCATCCATGTCCTTTTATGAGGGATGCAGAGAAGTGAGGTGATAATGGTGTGCCGATTTCATGACTATGACTTTTGCTCAGCATGTACGGAACGTGATGATGATGGTTGGGTTTGATGTTCTCTCTCTCTCTCTCTCTCTCTGAGGATGATGAAGAGGAAGACTCAAATGTGAAGACAATATTTGTAGAGTGAGCTCCTGCTGATGTGTGTGAACGATTGGCATTCCAATTCACAATATCACAATACCTGTGAAACGGTAATCATGATCATGAGGCAATCACTACCCAAATTTTGACTTTCTTTAGGAGCTTTACATTATATTTGCAATTCGAATTTGGCAAATCTCTCTCTAAACCTTTGGTACAAGTTTTTGTACGTGGCCAAATTCAGATTTTTTTCTTCACCCTCACATTTTTACTTCCCTTCCTATTTACTGTTTGAGCAGCGCAATCAAGTACAAAAAAGGATGATATTTTTAATGTTGTGCTTTGCAATCTCTCTCACTCCATCATTCTCATTTCTTTGCGGTATGGTGGTGTGTATGGTGTGGTATGGTATGCTCGTGAAAAATTACGTTTCGAGCCGGTTGAGCGATGATTATTTTTAGGAAGTCAAGCAAGATGATGTACAAGCAGTAATAATATTATTATTATCAGTGCCCAGATAACTATCTCACATTATGAATGAGTGGACATAAATAAAGTACGTGATATAAGGAACATAACGAATAAGACACACCTGCCGTATACCGTATTATTTGGAAGCTTGTGTGTGTACAAAATATTCTGTAGTTGAACCCTATATATATATATACGTCTGTGTGTGCGGAGCATGAATGCCCAGAAAAATTCTGCATCATTACCACACGTCTAGTAGAAAGATGTATGACAACGTCGGGGCAATATCTTTACAGTCAGTGAGAAGAAACAAGTCAAGTTAGTCGATTGGAAATGAGATACCTTCACTGATATATTTATAACACTTTTTGCGCATTCACCATACATCCATAAACTTCATGACTATGCCGTGATAAAGTTGATCATCATCAACATCATCGTCATTATCATCTGGTGACTTCTTTGGGCACACAGCATGAAAAGCCGAAAATTAGAATAGTGGAGTGTATATATATATAAGTACTTACATACGGTGTGGTATTACTCACTAAGGAAATGCTCGTGCTCCCTTCTGGGTTGTCATATGATGACGCTACACTGCTAATAATATGCTTGTTCAAGCTAAATGGATACGATAAAGCATGTGTGCCCCCCTAGTACTTACTTACTTTTAAGTTTGGAGTTCGTAAGGAAGGGAATATGCGAGGACGGGGAAAAAAATTGACAAAGTTGGAAGGAAGAAGTGTTTTTCATTCATCTTCATCCGTCTTCTCAACATTTTCCTGATCAAACAAGGCAACGGTGACGGATGATGGTCTTGTAGTTTGCGCAAAAGATGTATTATAGGATGATGATGGCAGTTTATAAAAAAAAGCAAACCTAATCTGCGAAAAATAATATATGGGTTGGCAATGTAGGAGGAAAGGCTTAAGAAAGAGAGAGAGAGAGAGAATCTTTTTGATTCACTGACACAAAACGGTGTCTGCGTTGAAGTACCGAGGAGCAATCTGACATGTTCCTTAAGCTTTTTCATAGCTTATTCAAGCCTTAAGTTTCATATACTAACATTGACATTTCTTATGCGATCACATCACATTGCATCACGTCCTCACTACTCTGTAACTGTTTCTCTATCATTCCTCTGCAATAATAAACATAATATCTAGTGATTCACAACATATCTAATAAATAAACGCGGCCATTGTCTCTACTTTCAATTGGCCGACAAACAGCGAAATATCGAGAAATCCTAACAGTAACGTTATCAATGCTATCATATGTACGTGTATGTGAGTAGGTACGTCGTTTTACTATTTTTATAAAAAAAAATTGACCGAAAGCAGATTGCATTGAGATAAGGATAAATAAATATTTCATTCATGAGCTGCCTGCCTACCAAGCGCCAATATAAGTAAGAAAGTTTAAAGTCGTAAGAAAAAAGATTCACTATATATTATTGGCACCATATATTATGTGCGTATTCCTACTTAAAAAGTTCTACTTATATCTTCATCCACCACATGTTTTCTTACGAGACCAGACCAGACCAGACAAAGTGCATTGAGCTTGAGCTTTGAGCTGGCCCAATCAAAAGAAATTATTTTACTTTTCTGTGGCACGCCGAAGGAAGGTATAAGAGAGGAGAGTCGTAAAGATAACACTTTTTTCCGTGATGAGGTTGAATGTGGTGTGTGCTTTACTTGAAGGAAACAACAAGATGTGCTTCTCCCTGACAATTTTCTCCTTTACATTCTGAGCGTGGAATATGAAGTAAACATCGGGTAGAGTACTTTAAAAGGAGGCTAGTTACAAGCACACACATACACACATCCTCCACACGATGAGGATCCGGATGCTTTTAATAATTTTCCATGAGTGTGAGCACATTACATGAGAATGATAATGTCTTACTAGTAAAGTAGCATCTCTCTCAAACACACATGCAAACATGTAAAAACAGGAACAAACTACTAAAGTTTTTTTTTCAAATCGTCTTAGCTAAGTGTGGTGCATTAATAACAGAATACATTTTGGTAGGGCTTGTGTCTACATACCTAAAAGTTGACTTACGATAATTTTCACTGTGGCTAAACATTCCAAGTCTAAATCTGATTAAAAAGTCTCAAGCATAAGCGTACTGACTTTCTACTTCAGTAAAAGAGAGAGAGAGAGAGAAGGAGCAAATTAATTATTTCCATCATGCTTTTGTACATATGCCGAAAGAGGAATAGGAATGTGTTTTTCCATGAGGAAGAAGAAGTAGATGAATGGTAAAACTCCAACTAGGTTTTTTTTCTTCACTCCCTCCGTCCGTCCTTATGCCTGTACGTCTTGATATGTTTTCTGCGGTGTCTTGCGGTTAAAGACAGCTGAAGTCAAAGTGAAACATGTAGAAGAGAAATGAAGAGAAGGAGAGATAGAGGGAGAGAGATCCTTTTTAAAAGTTGAGAATCTCAACTCCTTCTCTTCTTTCCACATAACTTCCTTCTGCCTTAGCCGTATTTCGGGCACAGACATCTCATCCTCAATCCTCAAACTCACTCATGTGAACTTTTTAACCATGACTCGATTTAGTTTCACAAAGCGCACTCCTACAACTGTACATATGGTAGAGAGAGAGAGGAATAAGATGTAAGAATCCTATATATGTAATATTCATATTAAGTTTCCAAATGAATTTAAGTATATATAGCAAAAGCAAAATGAACAAACAAGCTCGTGATAAAGATATGAGCTTAAACCAACTTAATCGCCGCAGATGGCAACATTTTTCGGACCACGACGATGAACAAGTAAAACATGACACGATGAGATGAGATGAGGAGTAGGAGGATGATGATAAAATAACCATGAGAGATGTAATGGAGCCGAAATGTTTTTCGTCAGAGAGAGTCTTTTGAGAGAAAGGGCATTCATTGTAGAAGATGGCTCATTCATTCCCATTTTATTATGTAGTTGTTCCGACACAAGGTACTACATTGAGATATTATGTCTATCAACTTTGAACGGTATAAACAAGCCCCATTTGGGAGAGAGTAGGGGGGTAATTAACTCAAAACTTGTGTCATAGACATGCCAATTTCAATTAGACTTTGTGCACAATTTTTTATGCAAAACGAGCAAGTTGCTTTGTTGCATAGTTAAATTGTTTAAATTAGCAAGAAGAATACGGGGGTAAGACGCAGAAACTACCAAAAAATATTGTGGACATAGGCAGGTGCCATCTTCAGCCGGGACCAGAGTTTGGTCTTGCAATGTTACATATATATAAACGTTACATATTATTATGAACGTGAACACGGGTTAAGAACATGAAATAGAAAAAAAAGTATGAAATAAGATGATGATGCATAATAAGTATATGGATATCTCATAAAATGATTAATGTTACATATATAAACGTTACATATTATTATGAACGTGAACACGGGTTAAGAACATGAAATAGAAAAAAAAGTATGAAATAAGATGATGATGCATAATAAGTATATGGATATCTCATAAAATGATGTGTGATATGCCACTGCCCTTTCGTCTCGCACACTAAAACTTTACTGCAGACACGGCTAACCATAACCTTTTCAAATGTTGGAGTGGAAGGAGGATATGAAATCAACATATATTTTTATTCCACATTTTACTTACTCTACAGTCATTTCTCTCTTTCTTGGGATGCAAGCAAGCACGGAAACATTTCAACCGTCACATTCACACACACTCTCACACACATGCACACACTTCACCCTATATTAATGAAAAGAGACGTATTATCAACATCGCTCCAGAAGGTAATATATATCTCTCTTTCTTTTTTGAGATTGAGAAGATGTACAGAATACTTATATACTTCCAATGTATTTTTTTTATTTGTATAAAAATTTGTGATGCAAACAAAATCTTCACAGGATAAAAACCAAGTTTTACAAGCTGCATTTACAAAGTTGCTCATGAAAAATACTCTAATCGCCGATTCCAAATTATGTTAACTCTATTTTTTATTTACCCCTAAAGATATCATAGCATCACATCTCACCATCAATGCCAATTCCGAAATAACATCATATCTATTCAATATGACAAATTATATTATGCATGCATAATGATAATGACTTAGAATTTTCGATTCCAATTTCAATGCATTCCTTTTCCCTCGACAAATCACAAGAAGAAGTAAGAAGTAGATGATAGTTATGTACATACACACACACAAGGGAAATTCATAACCCGAATTGAAAATGATGCCTGCTGTGTGATAGCACATTCTAAAGTTAGCACACAAGACAAGAAAGAGTTTTGAAAAGAAAGTAATTTCACAAGGAAATGTGTCCTCCCGATCCCCACTGCCACTCCTTTCTTTATGAGAACACAAATAATTTTTTCGCAATAAAAAGTTGGAGTACATGTGTAATCTAAAAATTTCTGAGAGTTAATGGTGAATACCAATAAAGATGTGAATGACAAGGCATGGCCTAAGAAGTGAATACCATTTTATCCTAATCCTCTTTTTTACTCATAGTTCATAGCAAAAATCTTATTCATTCCAAAGAGTCCAACTCAAACTCTCTTTTTATTCTATGGAGGAGCAAGTACAAAGTCTAAAGAAGTCAGTAAATCTTGTTCAGGTGTCATTGCCAGATGTGTGAGCTCCTTTTTCTTCCCTGCCGTCTCAGTCGTCCTCTTATTACTTACGAATATTATGAAGTACAAAATGTGTATCTAAAAAAAAAGTTAGTTTTTTTTCAGAAGTGAGGCACACTCTATATTACATTGGTTTAAAGTTATTATATGCTTGCTCATATTATTCCACTCACATAAAAGTTATGAACGTGTGCCATTCATATCATCGTCATCTCTCGTTTTTTGGATTTTACTTCTTTTTTTGA